>JAYMSP010000510.1:0-49068 GCA_036897095.1 Plantago elongata
TTTCATGTCTGTTCCAATAACTTATTCATTTCTTTCTCAATCTTGTAAGTTGATCCTCGATTATATTCAAACACCATAATTAATACATCGTAATGCATTGGCCAATGACTAACGATCAACCTAACTATGAGATGTAAAGTATTCTCTCCAGTATCTATTGAGAGGAATGAATCCTATCTTGGCTCAACTACTACTCCCATGTGCTCCGTGGTGTACACAACGCATGCCGTATCTACCCCATTAGGTGTGCAAGCATTGGTCATGGTCAAAGTACACAACTTCACACATGTAATAGTATTGACCTCAAATCAAAGGACTAATACATCACCTTACACACCGATACTTCCATAGACATGAATAGAATTAACCAAATGTGTCACGCCCCGAAACCACACCGTGGGTCCCACTACATTTAATATTCATTTAATAACATATCCACCAACCCGCTCGTTGGAGTGACCGGCCGTGTGAACATTCCCCTGAACATAAAGAGGGCATACAAACCAACAACCGCAGACACACAAGCGCAGATTAGATCGAATTTGACTATAGTGGAATGGAGTCGATCGATTCACATCACAATCAACAACTTGAATCCACACAAACACAGAACCAAGTACAAACAATAGGGAACATGGATCAAGCATAACAACTAATCAATCAAGGTGATACAGCAATATCGCCGCGAATTGGAAAATAGAGTGGGCGGGAAGTAGAGCAACAAAGTAACAAGCAAAGTAACAAGGCGGAACTTGAAACCGCAGAGACCACACACACAGCATACGCAAATCCGCAGACAGGAAACAGAGCATGCAGGAAGAGACCCGAACTGCTACAGCGACACAGACTGACTGATCGAGACTCACAAAGAACGGAAGGAACAGAGCATGAAAACAACGATACTACACATACTGCCAACAGACGCGAATTCGAATTGCCATAGTGACTTAGAGAACAATCGACGCACAGACAGTCGATCTCACAGACAATTCGAATACCACATACAAAATTCGGAAGGCTACAGTTACACATCCATCGATTTGCACAGGCAGAACATAAGCAAATTGAGTTGACCCGTAACTAGCAAAGACATTAAAATTTCAACAAGAATTGAGACAGTAAATCAGATGCCCAACCCAGAATAAATCAGAAAGAAAATGCTTACCGGAGCAGAAATCGAAGGGGTTCAGTTCTCCAAAATTCGTCCACCTCCCATTCAAATTCGAAGTTGTTCAGAAAGGGGAAGACGTCGCCTTGAAGTCGCCGGACTACCCACTCCGTTTCGAACCGCCACCGGAGCTCCAAGCTTTTTCCGACCTGCTGCCGCACCAAGCTTAATCACGTGTGTAATGAGGGGTTTTGGTGGTGGTCTTGCCGTGGCGGAGAGACGTCGGTATGGTGGTGAGAGAGTAGGGCGGAGGAGGTTGCGGTAGAGAGAGACGGGAAGAGGAAAATCGGAGAGAGGGAGGCGAATGATTGGAGAAGAAATCGAACTAGCTTTTCAGTTGGCTTTTCAGCTCAATTAGTTTTTTTTAATAAAAAGTTCGTTACGTGAACGCGCAACTTTTTAAACAAGCTAGCTGGTTTCAGAAGCTAATCAAGTTAGCTTGTTGGAAAAAAAATTACCTGACAAGCTACCAACTGACTTTTCAACTAGTTTTGCTAAATATGACCTAATTTGGTTAGCTTGTAAAACCAGCTAACTTTTCTGCTAACTTGTTTAAAAGATTGCGCGTTCACATAACGAGCTTTTTTATTATGGAGCTGGAAACGTAGTGATAAACGGAGCCTAATTATTCTACAACCAACTACATTTAAACTACAATCTATCTTTTTAACTAATTTTACTAAAGACATCCATAATATCATCCAATTTCATTCTTTTTAACTACTTATGCCTTAAAAAGGTAAGATGCATAATGTGTATAATATACTTGGATCATGAGCATATACAACACCCTAAAAAGTCCAAGGGTAGATCATAACGTATTTTTTCTCTAATGGTTCTACACTTCCATGAATAAGAAGATGGTGGTCTTCAAATGGTTCACTTTGTATCAAGTAGGCTGCCCTGAATTAGTTAATGGGCCTGCGTTTACTTCTTTCATGGGCCTATTCGTACGTGGTTCAAATAACTAGGTTGATCATAAAATTCGAAATCTAAAAATTCGATTCAAAAATCCGATAATCCGATCCGATCCGATCCAATCTAATTCGGTGTGTTCGGATTGGATTACGGGTTAACATATTTGAGATTCGAAGATTTTTGGATTAATCCAATCCAATCCATCGAATTTTCGGATTATCCGATTTTAATATGAAATATTTAAAAAAAGAAAATACCCCTTTCCTAAAGGTAAAAATGTTGTTTAAAATAGCAACTTATATCCAAACCTAGTAACAAAAACCCAAAACAAATCCTCATCATCCATTCATCCTTATTCATTTCTATATTTTTGGAAGTTTTTGGAACGTAGAGGAAGAAAGGATATTCATTTTTTTTATATATTCGGATTAATCCGGAAAAAATCCAATCCGAGTCGGATTAATTCGAATCCGATCCGAACCATTTGGATCGGATTACGGATCGACCCCAATGTGCTCCGAAACTTCGGATCGGATTGGATCGGATTAATCCGAACGACCACCCCTACAAATAACTGTCTTCTCAAATTTATATTTATAATTTAAAGTGCAACGTCTATATATGTGTGTGTGTGTGTGTGTACACACACGACTAGAAACGACTAAACAATCAAACAAGGGCTTTTCTACGATCAGGCAGGCCTTCGTCCTGCCAGACTACATGAAAAAGTAAAAAATTAACATAATTATTTTGTTAGATTTCAAAATATCAAAATAAAAAATTAAGTAATTCTAAAAAATATTATTTTATAAAAATATTTTAAAAGGAAACTTTGAATTTTTTTATCAATATTAGTATTTTTCTAAGTAAATATTCATATGGTGATAGGGCGATCGCCTTACCGCCTTGGCGACGCCCCATCGCCCTTCTGCCTTATTAATATTTAAATTATAAAAATACAAATATTAATATAAAAATTTAAATTTACCTTCTAAAATATTTTTAAAATTAATAAAAATATTTTTTTAGAATTATCTATTTTTTATTTTAGTATTTTAAAATCTAACTGAATAAATATGTTAATTTTTTAATTTTTTGCCTGCTATCAGACAGGGCGAAGTCCTGCCTGATCGTAGAAAATCCCATCAAACAATCAAAACAACAAAGACAAAGTAGTACTAACGCCCGAGTACATCAACATTCAACTGTTGCACCAGACTAGCAGCTTTGCTGGGCATACATCGGACCCCGGTGACCCAAATCATCAATTGAAATAATGTGGGGGAGTATCCGGGGTAATATTCTTGAAGATCTTCTCATTTCTTGCCATCCAAATATTGTAGAAACGTCTCCACCAATAAAGTTTGAAAGACAATTGCATACCGTTATTTACCCTTTGCCATACGACTTAACCAGGTGATTAAATGCTGCCAATGTATATTATGAAAATAATTCATTTTCCATATGTAATATTTATTCACAATAAATTATGTTAATCTGCTTTGAGATAATCATTGAATTTTGTTTATTAAAGCATTACCACAATTATATTTGCTTTACCAATTCTAATAAATGAAATAATATACATTAGTTTTTCCAAGTTCAATTTGAACCGTTGAATTTAACTTTGATTCATATTTTAAACAATTGTTAGATGATATGTTAATTTTTCTTTACTTTTATTAGTTGTCATAATTGTTTAATAACTGTTAGTGCATGTGATGTTCCTGAAAATTTCTAATCAAGTTCACCAATACACATAAAATCATGTTAAATTTATAATGATTTTGCATGCGCTCCACTAGTGTTCTCAACCTGCACATGGGAACTAAACTTCCACACACTCTCCTCAAGTTCCCGCCCTGCATAGTATTTAATTCACACGCTTTTATGTTCTAATTCTTACTAAAATATAACTTTAAATTTGTATGTGCCTGCGTTCTGCCTCCACATGTATATTCATCTCTCATGCGCCACCATGCAATCTTCGGCTGAACATGAACCATGAATTTACACGAACTTTGAATTGTTATTGCACGAACTTTTCATACCATTCAATTGATATAAGAATATTGAATCCGATTCGTGCTCGGTCGGTGGAATTTCTTGAGAAAACTTTCGAACTAACTCCCTCCAATTCGGAAATCTCCCACTACTATTATCAATAATAATCAAATCAAATAAACAACACACCAGTCCAGACTCCAGACCAGAACACACACAACACAACAACACAACAGACCACACAAAAACCCTAGAATTGATTTCAACCCATATCAATTCCAGACCTCTCATTGTGCGATTGGTGAAAATTGAAATCAATTGGGTGAAACAGGAGATCAAATCGTTCCAATTCCACATTTTCATGGCCGGAGCCATTCTCCCGCGGGAGCAGGCGCTCCCGCTGCTAGCGGCGGTGAACAACCACGGCGATTTGGCCGTCAAGTTATCGTCTTTGAAGCAGGTTAAAGACATCTTGTTGACAATCGACCCGTCTCATGCTGCTGAGCTTTACCCTTTCCTGGTTGAGCTCCAGTCTTCGCCCGAAGCCCTAGTCCGTAAATACCTTCTCGAGTGAGTGATTTTGCATTTCAGTGGCTAATTCGTTTAATTCAGTATTCGGTTTCTACGATTTGTCTTGTTGTCTTCGTCTAAATTAGGGATAAATTGTTAGCTAATTTGGATCCACGTGTCAATTTGATTTTAGTTACTGAATTTGAATTGTGAAAAATCGGACTGTTGAATGCTTTATTGGGATTGCCGGCCTTATTGTTCAAATTTGGAATTGCGAAGTGAAAATTTATTGTTTTAGTTATGCAATTTTTAATTTTTCTCGTGTTACTGGCCAAATTGCCGTATGCCAGCTTATTTGGTTGTTAGGATACCTGTATTGTTTGGTGGCGTGGAGAGTTTTTTTTGACTTCGAACGAGGTTTGCAGGGTTTGGTCGCCCGAGGGGGTCGGGGGGGGGGGGGGGGGGGTGATAGTACCACGAGCTTAAAGCACTTAAAATCGAAAATATAAACAATAAGAGAGTGTGACGGCTGCCATTGCTACCTCTAGCAGACGTGTAAATGTTATTGTCAGTCTAATTGTTCACGAAGGGAATTTCCCGTCAAAGATTACAAAAAAAGCTGGCTAACCATACTAAGGCAGGTTGAGGTTGGTCGCTTGTAAATCAGTGTTTCTGAGGCTGCTAATGGTATATAGGCTACTCAGGAAATAGTCCTTGAGCATCGAGATATGATTATGGGTGCTTTCTATAGACAAATATGGTGATTTTTGTAGAAAAATATCGAACTTTTTACATTTTCGGCAACTCTCTAGGTTGTGTTTTGATATGTACTTGCATATATGTGGTGTATTGTTCAGGCATCACTTGTTTTCTTTTCAGGGACTTTCTTTTCCTGTCTTATGTGAGGACTTAATTTTTTTCAAAACGTTATGGTGTTAGCATGATCCTTAATTACTGTAACACTTTTTTGCAATTTCCTGGTACTGAACTTTATTAACTCGTTTTATTCACTGCGTATTTTCCTTGCCACTAACCTACCACCTGTTTGTTTTTGTAGTATACTCAATATTTTGACATTGCATTAACTAGATGGATGTTTATCATCCGGGTATTCAATTGATTTCTAAGTTTCTACATTTCTGGATAGGGTAATTGACGAGATTGGGACTTGCTCACTGGAACACTTACCGGTACTGTTACCTGTTCTGGTGACACTCGTGAAGGATTCTGTTCCAGCTATATCGAAGCAATCGATAATGATTGGCACTAAATTCTTTGGTAGAATTCTGGAAGAATTGTCGTTCCAGGTCTCTCTGTCACTCCCTGGGTTGTGAAGTTATTTATTTAATTTTTTGAATCTGCAGTTGATGCTTCTGCTCCCATCATAACATAAATACGACATGTAATATAATTTTAGATTATGCAATGTTGTATTTTGATTTCACTGGTTTGTAGTTGATCTATCATCTGTGCTGCATCATTCTCAACGACATTCATTGCAGGTTTTTATCATTACTTGTTATTTTTTTTCAAAAAAAGAATAAATATGCATGAGATTAATTTGCACAAATTGGTCATAATATTGATATTGAGTTTAATTTATCCATGATGTGCTGTTGTGTTGAATTTTGAAACAATGTCATCTTCGAACCTGGAGTGTTATGATCCTTTTCCTTTCAGCCAAGATTTTATTCTCCTATATGCATCATATTTATTTGTCTAATGATGATGTTTTGGGATAATGCAGTTTCAACAGCGTGGTACGGTTGAGAGGTGGCTGGACCAGCTGTGGACTTGGATGTCCAAATTCAGTGAAGCTGTTGTGAGCATAATATTTGAGGTATGCATGAGGTTGCATGTCTAATGCACAATGTTTTGTCTATTATCATTCTTGACACATACTTATCTCTTGGTACAAATTGGCATTTCAGATGTCTTGATTTTTTGTGGAGCACGTGTTTCACTTAACATGGCTTGTGTTTTACGTGCCACTTATATAAGCTCTGTAACCACTTGTATTTTTAAAGAACATAGGAAGTTCTTGTATCTCACTCGATTTCAATTCTTTGAGAGATTAATTATGTGCAGGGAATTGAAAAACATGGGTTTTTGTTTAATACTTCTTTTATATCATTAATACATTGTCAGAAACCTTGAATATTAGGACCCATAGCAGTATAACTTCTGATACCAAACTGAATGGCATGCGAATTACAAGTAATATAGTGGCTGGGATAGGCTAGTGTTAGACGTAGAGAGATCGGACAAGCAACAACATCTTATTTTTGGTTTGTTATAGGATATTTTCTACGTCGTAGCCTGGCTGACAAGATTGAATTCATGTGGTGTAGAAGTGGTTGTAATTTCTTTAAGTAATTTGAAGTATACCGAGGTTGGAGATAAATTTTATCTCAGAAGCTTTGAATACATAGATTGTGTGTTGAGGAAATTTAGCAAATACAAGAGTGATTTAAATTTTTTCCCAACAGCAATTACTTCTGTTCAACATAGACCCTTGACATAACTCAACCATTTGTTTTTAATATGTATAAGATGTGAATTTCTAGGGTCAATGCTATGGAATCTGTCTATAAATCATGATCTCCTTGTAATTATTTTGTTCAAGATCAGTAGTTCCAGTATTGATGCCATTAATTTGGAAACTGGTGACTTGTCCAAAACTTGTCGCTGGGAACACATTGGTGAAATTTAGAGTTCGGTGATATATTATCTTCATTAGGTGGAAATATTGTCCATGCTCAAATGTATTATGTTGCAAGACCCTGCTCCTTTTGAATTGGTGACAAGTGCACATGAATATTCCTCTGTATTCCAATCTGGATAATGTGTTGGCATGGATTTTTACCGTGGATTCTATGATGCAGGGTGGTGCTGCTGGTCCAAAGTTCTTAGCTATGAAGTTTCTTGAAATATGTGTCTTGTACTTCTCACTGGACCCTAATAATTCAGAGAGACGCTCAAGAGAAGGTAACAACACTATTTTGGTTAATATGAAACCTGAATACAGTTGTCTTTTGATTTTTTACATTATGGTTGTATGGTTTTGAATCTCTTTATTATTTAATGTGGATTGGAGATCCTGACTTCCATTTATGTGTTGCATACATACAGGTTCAGCAAGGCACAGAAAGGTTTTCAATCTCTCTTGGATAGCCGATGGCCATCCCGTTTTGAATCCAGCTTCCCTTGCTTCAGACGGCAGCAGATATCTGGGAATTCTATTGGATATATTGAGGTCACCTAGTAATTTTCCTGGTTCATTGACAATCTCTGCTGTCAATAGGTGAGATATTGATCTTAATCCCTTCATTTATTTTTGAACGTAGTCAGTACAATTTCTTTATGTGAAGCGAACCAATGATATACAAGCCGCGTACCTCAAGGTTGGATGAACTAACATTATACTCTAGAGAAAGGTTCACTAGCTACAATAAGTCAAAGGATACCTAATGTCAAGTTATCTCTGATGAAATGAACATAAGCAGGTTGGTTACATTAGACAAAGTTAAACTAGCTACAAGAAAAATATCCTTAATCTTTCCGCTAGAGCGCTATACATCTATGAGACTATGAAGCACCTAATGTTCCATTTCTGTCCAAGACACTGCATAATGCAACTGGTGACAATGTTCCATTGGAACTTGTGGCGTCCTTATCTCTCATTTTCCATCCCCATACCCAAATAACATTTTCAACCTGTCTAGGGGTCACGTAATAAAAATTTTGATTACTCAGAATGTCATGGCACAAGAAGCAAACAAAGCGGCAATGTTAGAATATATGATTGATTTCTGCATCTGACTTGCACATATAGCAGCTCTTGACAATAAAGAGGCCTCTCCGAGGCAAATTATCAGCCGTCAATGTTCTCCCTCAGGCCATATCCACACTAGAAATCTTAGTTTAGAAGGTAAATATTACCCTTCCAAGGAAAGTCTCCCATTTGAGGACACAAAAACAATTTTAAGAACGAACCAACAAGTAAAATTCCCATCATTTTTCAACGACAACCTACTCTTATTAGCATCCCGGATTCGAATTTGAGACCTGTATAAAAAACTCAAAAGCCCTTCCACCCCAGTTGAACAAGTTCTTTCCAAATGTGACACTCCAACTGTCACATCATTATGAGCATCCAATGTGCAATTCATCACTCTCTCTTTTTGGATCTGTGATTGTGTGAGTCACGTTTAAATGTTCTTGCATTCACATTATGAATGTGTACGTGTCATTGTATATTTGGGTTAGGGGATCTTTTTTTTTTTTTTGAAACGGCTAAAGGGTGACTCGAACCCCCGACCTATTGGTTGGAGGTGAAGCGTCTTACCAACTGAGCTGCGCTTCATTGTCGATGATGTCCTGTCATGATTGCAAATTGTGACAGTGTTAGCTATTTGCGGCTCCTTTTTGTCTGTAAATGAGAACCATCTTTGATCATATGGATTTGCTTGTAGTTAATATTGCATTTGGTTAGCCGTTCCCTTTTTTCCACTCTTTTCCCGTCCTTTGTGCATATGCATGTGTTGTGTTTGTGACCACACACACACACACTGGTATCAGAGGCACACTCACACATATCCACTGAAGCTTGGGCAATGGCTTTAGTAAAGTTCAATGGAGTTTTTTTTTTTTTTGCTATCATTGCAGTTGGCCAGCTTATTAACTGTGACAATTTTCCTGAGCCTGCTGAATTGATGATTCAAGCAGGAGTTGGCTAATCACAACAACATTAATGGTTGCAGGATGATGTTTGCTAATAGTCTTTCTGACTCATTGCATTGTACATTCGATTGACTAGCTCCATTGTGACTTTGTTTAGTGAGACAAATACATGACACCTGTGACTGCATTTAGTTTTGCTTTATATGCAACATGTGGTCTGTAAATCATATTGATGTAATTTCATATACTTTGTGTTGGTTACTTTATTCAGTTAGCTTTTTTTTCCCCAGCTGCGAACTATATCTATTTACAGTCTTTATTAATGGTGGATGGTTAACTTCCTTCTATTTGAATCAATACTCAATAGCTTGCAGAGCATGTCATGCTTACTGTCAAAGCCATGTCATGGATATTGTTTTTAATCTTGACATGTGAAAAGCTCATTTATTTATTAATTTATTGTTGGGGCTTGAAATGAATCTAGTGGCGATTCATGGAGTTTTCTGACGATGTACATTTTGCCCTCTTTAATTTAAAGAAAGCAAGGAGCTATACGGCAATTTGCATAACCGATCTGGATTATCATAGTTATGTTAATTGAATTTCCATGAGATTCGTAGAAATTGAGCTTGTGGAGTCTTGCAACCAATAGATTCACTGCGGGTCTCCTGTGGGCAGAATTTGTGGCACCGATCAGCTAAAGACCATTGGAATAAAAAAAGAAAGTCCTTATCGCATAGAGTTTCGTGGATTGAATAATCAAGATTGATGATTCCCTGTTGGGTTCACAACCTTTTGAATCAATATATGTTTGCCTGTAGTTTAATCAGAGTATTCTGTAATGTCACATGTAAAGAAAGTGTAAGGAGGTTTTGGGGGCATTGATCATTTTACTGTACCATATATGCAAATGCTGGTTCTATAAAACTTGTGGCGTCTTTACCCAGATCTGAGTTGAAAGGAAAGTACAAATACTCCTTAGATTATAGTAGCATACTGGAGTAATTATAATGGCATTTCACTAACAATGTAACAATGACTATGTAAGCTATGGCAGAGGCACGAGTCCCTTTCTTGTACAAACATTTTTGACTGATCTTGCACCTGGTCATATCATTCTTTACTTTTACTAATACGAAAAATTTAAACTAGGGTATACCATATTGCTGTTCAGATTCTGGACTTGGAGATAATATCAAATTTGTTGTGGTCCAGCCTTTATCTATGATTTGTGTTTGTTTGGCATAAGCCCTGTTAGTTTATTCTCATGCCACTTTATATCAACCTTTTTGATAAATTTAAAAATATGGCCTCGGACAACTGGACGAGTAATGTCTGAAACATTACGTTGCAACTAAGAATAGATAACTACGTTACCATATATCTTCCTTTGTATAGGTTGATAAAACTTTCTGGACTAGTTCACAGATCTTTGATTCATTTTTTTTGGACCCCAAAGTCCTTGTGTTACTGGTCTACTGTAGTTAAGCAATGTTAGTATCCTGGAGAAGCAGCTTAACTTGTTTTCGTATGTATCATCAAATGTTTATTATAACTCTTTATTAGGTAGAGAATATAATTGACACGGGGACAATGCGGTTTTACGTGCACGCATATGCAAATTGATAGAATTCCACATCAGAATAGTATCATTGGAGATTTGATGAAAATAACTCAGAAGTCATATGGAGCATCTTTGCAGGACAGTCTAGAGATGGACTACTCGTTATAAATTAAGCTGAATATGTGGAAGCTACTTTTATTTATTCGTGTTTCTTTTGCGTATGATGAATAATTTGATGCGAAATCTGCTTCATGGAAAATTTTCACATTGAATGTTTTAGTTTTTTGAAATGCTAATTTCACCTGCTCAATTTCTGTGTGAGGGAAGAGCAACACATGTCATGTTTAGTTTATTGATGGGGAGGAAAAGGAAAAGAAAGGAAGCTGGAAGTTTGTAATGTGATAGTCTTATCATGTTTTAGCCTCTGATAACTGCGTTTATGTGAATTTGGAAGCTTCGTTCTTGATTGCTCTTTTATGTTTACTGCTACATATTTGTTTATTTGCATGAGATCATGATACTGATAATCAAGTGCAATGTCTCAGATCTGTACATGTGGTAAATACATACTAAAATACATATTTGTTTTTTAATGCAGTGTTGCAGCAATTGGACGCAAAAGGCCTGTCTTCTATAAGTTGATCCTGAGCGCACTACTTGAGTTAAATCCTCACTTCGAGACACCAATGGGTTGCCATACCCCCAGCATTCAGTATTCTCTGAGAACTGCATTTTTGGGATTCCTTAGGTGCAGTTCTCATCCCATGGTTGCAGAGGTAAATTTCAAATAAGATATGATTGCATCATTGTTTCTTTGATCAAGTGTTCCAGTCATCTTTCCTTTGCAGTACACGTCATATTTTATACACTGTTAATCCACCTTACCATTGTCTGTACATATTACATATGGGTCGTGAAAAGTTTCTTTACAATGCTCTCGGGATCCTGATGTAATTTTTTTGGGCTTGGATTTATTTTTTCAAAAGATAGGGGTTATTTTGCAAAGATGCTTACCACCTGGGGTGGGTTTTGTAATTTTCTCTATATTTTTATGCAAAATCTGTATACATTTTCAATTTTTCATGCATGACACTGCTATTTTAGAGTGGAGATGAACGATCTTATTAATTGAATCACCAAGTTTACAAGCTCATGCCCTATTGATGCAATACTATAAAATAAGAGGTGTTTCTTTCTCTCATTCATATTTTCCCCTCCTCAGTCAAGAGACAGATTGCTGAAAGCATTGCGGTCAATGAATGCTGGTGATGCTGCTGATCAAGTAATGCGACAACTAGATAAAATCATGAGAAACAATGAGCGGGCTTCACGGGAGCAGCGAATAAGCAAGGTGATAATACTAAACAACGGAAATTGATGTACCTCAGCGGCTCAACCTTAGGTGCCTTCTAGATGTTTCTTTATTAGTCATGCAGTAAAAATATAACTTCTCTTTTTCCAGGATGACGTGATATCAAATCAGTTGCATACATCTGGAGATGTGACTAAGAAAAGGTCTGCACCTTCAGAGAATGAAAATCATAATATTAACTCCGATATCCATTCCAAAAGGTTACGCTATGGACCTCATGACAACACGAACAGTGTCACTGTAAATGATGTTGCACCGGATCGTGGGAATGGCATATCCTCGAAGCCTCCTGTAATGGATGGTGAGCTGACACCGGTTGAGCAGATGATTTCTATGATAGGGGCTTTAATTGCAGAAGGAGACAGAGGAGTTGAGTCCATTGAACTTCTTATAGCCAACATGCATCCTGATCTTCTCGCTGATATTGTCATCACGAATATGAAGCACTTACCCAAGTTGCCTCCTCCAATTGGAAATGATAACATTACTTCAGGTCGTTCTGGCATTGACTTGTGCAAACCAGAACAGGAAGTTATATCAAATAGTTTAGCAACTTCATCACAAAATTTGAGCATTGCAGTTGAAGTGCCCATATCTTCGTCAAATTTGACAAGTATACCACCATTACTTGATATATCACCTTCCTCTAATGTTTCTATAGACACAAAACGCGATCCGCGGAGGGTAAGAATTCCAAAATTTTGAGAGTTTGTATTATATTACCGACTTGGGAGATTCAACTGGTAACTGATTTTTTTTGTTTTTGATAAATATTTTAGGATCCTCGCCGCCTTGATCCTAGAAGAGTGGTGGTTTCTGTTGATGTGCCATCAGCAATTGTTGTGGAAGAAAATGTTAATTCTGTACAACATCATGCGGTGCAATTAGATGGTGCTTCTAGGTCCAGTACTCCACCGCCACAGCCAATTCTGCAGTCGAGGTCTCAGAGTGTTTCTGTACCTCTGAGACCCACTACTGAACCTGACTTGAACATGTCAGAGTTGCCCATGACAGCCGATGCTGATCTTCCAGTTCCACGGGATGAAATCCTGGAATTAGAAGTCAAACAAACTACAGATACAGAAACAGATAATGTTTCTTCACTTTCACAACCATCTTTTGGCAGAGTTGAGGATGCTATTTGGCAACCAGCACCAATAGATGTTGCAGTACTAGATGAAGCGTATTCGCCTTTATCTGAGGAAACAGATCAACATGTTTCAGATTCAAATGTTGAGGCATCTGAAATTGTGTCATCAAATTTGCCTGCTGTACCATGTGTTGAATTACCGGAAGACCGTCAAAGAATTTTGAGGAAACATGCATTAGAAAGAATTGTTAATTTGTACCAGAGTTTGCAGAAATCGGAATGTAAGCAAACACAAATGACATTGGTTGCTCGATTGTTTGGACAGGTAGGGTTTAGAACACCCTCAAACAATTTTCTCTTAATCAAAGTTATGTTTGTCTTGGTTGCTCTGTTTATGATGGTTTTCCATATCCCTGGCCTGGGATGTTTTGCTTTTCGGTAAAATTGTGGAATGAGAATGCTAGATGTAGAACAGCTATAATACTTGTGGAGCCACATGGTTTTGAAAGTATCAATGCCACCACTTGTCTATATCCCATCTGGATATGTACATTCTTTCATTTGAATCTACACAGATTGATATTATCTTAATTGATTGACCTCGCGTTTAGTTATAGACGTTGCTGCCATTCATGAGATAAAGTGTGGTAGTCATAAAGCAGCAAGGACAGGTTCTTAGTGTTTACCAATGCAAAGAACAGAAATGGGCAAAAGGCGTTTAGTAGGATTTAAAAAATTCTATTTTTTCGACAAAAGTTTCATGGATAAATCTTGTTGTAAGCATATCTTGTAGGTTAGGAGCTGTAACTAATCTGACAACTCATTTTTTCTAAACCTCAAAATTCTTGGAAATAGGTGCTTGGAGTTTGATGAATTGATTCTGTGCAAATTAATGTAGGATGTCTTACAAGCACTGTTTCTATTTCATTTTATGTTGTTCATACTTTGCAAGGATGTTAGATTCAAATCAAGAAAAAACCTTTTTCATGATGGTTGGATGGGTGAGACAGTCTTTATATGTGGCTTGGATGGGAATATGCAAAGAGTGATTATCTATGATAATGTTTAATATATCACTTTGTTCTAGGACGAGAATTGCGGACATGAACTGGTTTGACCCGAGGAAAGATGTGTGAAATTTTGAAGTTATATGAAGTTGATCTCTCTGTGTTTCTTATGTTTTTATACAAATTACAATTAAAATAAAAATTAAATTTCAAAATTTTATATTTTTTAAAGTGTCTTGGTTGATGTCAATGTGATCCTTATCATTTTTTATTTTTGTCTTTGTAATATGTTTTGCTGCTATCAGCCCTTTCAGATAGTCTGCTTCTTCATCCTGTTTCCTCCTTTTTAGTAACACCTGTATTGATGTGATAAGATGAACTAATACTTGAAGTGTCTCTGTTTCCACTTGGAGCGGTTATGTTCTGAGAAGCTTGTAAATTATGTTATATGTGCTTGGGAATCCAAGCAAGCTATCTCTGAAGAACTTAATCTGACAGAGTGCTGCTTTATCTTGTTTTTACTGTCATTAGAACTTGAATTGTCACTATCTGGATTGTTCACAAGAACGTGAAATAATACTTGTTCTTGGTAGTTGCTGATTATATTGTTAATTTGCTATTTAAGCACAACTGTGCCATATTCTTGTGCTCACCCTTTCTGTGGCTTCTACTGAATGTTCTTATTGTTTTCCTATTGTAGACTAATCTTGATGATGTTGTTGGACTGGTGTGTAAGCATATTGTTTCAGACTGTGAACAGCAAAAGGTCCCTTTCTTTTCCCTAACAATTCCTATTCTATAGATACCAATCAAACCGTTGCTTATCTTTTAGTTGAACTAGCATGTACTCATGAATCCTTACCAGTCACCTGTTTGTGTGCATAAATTCTGCATTACAGCCTGGAGGAACCTGAGAGTTTTTTATGTCTAGCCGTTAGCCATTGCTATCACATCTTTCTTTTCACTCTTTTATTTTTTTACAAGTACCCTTGGCTAAGGGAACATGGGAGTTTGGGACTTTGTGGTGCCTGCTTTCTTAAAAGTCTCATAGAGATGAACACATGCGCATACATTATACAAACATTTACTTGCGCTGATCCTCTGCATTTCTACGTTATTTTATTTACTCCGTCTGCCCCATTTAGAGTTGACAATCAAGACTTTTTGAGGTTGTCTATGACCATGAATTATTCCCAAGTTACTCGGGTACAAAATTTAACTGAAATGTATTGTGGATGTAGTTCATGGTCACAGACAACCACCAAAGATCAATAGGACAAATGGAGCGTAAGTTGTGGTTGGGGTTGACTGTATGTATAAACATCGGAAATAATGGAGAAAAACAAGTCATTGTAGGCAGTTTTGCTATATGATTTTATGACTTGATAGTAGACTTTTTTTCAGGAGTTCCTTTAAATTAGTGGATCTTGGTGATATCCTTCTAACATGTACTCCTACTGCCCCAAGAATTTTTGTTTTCCTATGTTGACTGATCAACAGTTCATGTTTCCCATAATGTCAACCTTTTGTTACCACTCTATTATTGGTCCCATCAATAGACATAATAGTATTACTCTCCTAAGTACCGCACGAAAGTGAGCATTAACAGTTCAATGGAGGCGGAGGGAGTAATTATTTGGGAACATTTCACAAATTTATTCTCATATGGGGAGTTTTTGAGGAATAAGTTGCCCCTCGGTTGGCAATATTTTTATGGACTGTGGTGCAGGGTAAGGTGTTAACCACTGATAATTGACGGTGTCATGGTATGTATGTCTTGGGGTGGTGTCACATGTGCAGACTTGATAGATAATCCGTTGACCACATGGTGGATATGCTTATATATAGCTTTTTGTTCAGCTTGGCAACACCAAATTCATGGAAGTGGATAAAATGGTGCTGCAATTTCTTGGTATCTTTGGTAAACCATGTTTTTAAAAAATCCTCCCGTTGTCATTCTCAGGGGCATGATCTTGTTATGCATATTCTCTACCATCTCCGAAGTCTTGCAATCTCAGACTCAGCATCGTCTGCTGCTTCTATATATGATGATTTCCTTCTAGGAGTGGTAAGCTATCTTGAGTGATTCTTCTGCACTCGGCTGTAAAATATAATTAACATTAACTCATGCTGCAGGCAAAATCTTTACTTGATGATTTACCCCCATCAGATAAGTCTTTTGTTCGTCTTCTCGGTGAAGTTCCTCATGTTCCAGATTCTGTATTGAGGCTTCTGGAAGATATATGTACCGAGAATCTGTCTGGGGCAAATGGCCGTGATGGTGATCGTGTCATTCAAGGCCTTGGTGCTGTATGGGCCTTGTTAGTGGCGCGGCCACTTAATCGTCAAGCATGTTTAGATATAGCATTGAAGGTAAAATCAGCATGGGTTAAGTGTACTGCTTCTTTATTATATCTATTAATCTTAATTTAAACTCTCCGGAAGGACCTCTTAAGGTCAGAATTCCTCTTACTTGAAAATGCATCGAATAAACTGAGCCAGTGAATTAATGGATCCTCAAATATAGATGGACAACTGTGCTGAATTTATGAGCCTGCTGTTTGACGGTCTAGTTCTGAAAGTTTCAAGTTTCATTTCCAGCTGTCGCTGCGTAAACATTCATGACCTGTGCTTTAACTTTTGAACTTTGCCAGGCACCGTCTTTCATGAGTTGCATGCTTTCTGTTTTATAAGGTGTACTTGTACTCTGACATCCCTTTACATTAAGTGAATGTTTTCCCTGGTTAGCCCAAATCTAGTGCGATTCTTTCGGCTTGGCTGTATAAAATTTTCATCATGTTAGTTGCATATCGTTTGGAAATTATCAATGTCAGTCATTGCCTTTTTGGCTCATGTAAGATCCACCAGCAAACTGAACTTGGAGAAACAGTTGACCTTGCCTGCTATGACCGGGATTTGGAATTTATATTGATATCTAGGAAGTGTGTTCCATAAGTAGTTTTGGATGTGTATTGAAGTGTGGAGTGGTGCCTTTTGTAACTTCTGCAACCTCAATTTTGCAGTGTGCTATCCACCCAAAGGACGATATTCGAGGAAAAGCAATTCGCCTGGTAAAACATCTGCTTCCCTTAAAGCATCGGTGGACTTTATTTTCAGCTCTGCTACATTCTAAATTGATCTCTTTTCCAGGTGTCTAACAAACTATATGGTATCAGCTCCATATCAGAAGATATAGAGAAGTTTGCGACATATATGTTCTTGTCATGTGTTGCTCCACATGCTACAATGGCTTCTCAGGCATTAGCTTCTGAGAACCGACAGGTAAGATCACTGTTTCAATTGCTTTTATGAGCTGTCTTGATGCATTTTGCTTGCAAATTCCTTGTCATTTCTGTGCAGTAGCCATTTATTGTTACGTCTTTAGAATGTAAAGCGGCGGAGTGACATGACATGGAGCGTTTTATCCATTTATGTGTTTTATTTAGAATTATCATCTTCCTGCTTCTGCTTTGCATTTTGTAATTAATCTCTTACTCGGTAGCCCTGACATCCTCACTGCTAAATGTCGTACTAGGTGGAAAGCCAAGAAACATCCACAAGTGGTTCTCAAGTTTCCGAGCCTCAAATTTCTCAAAATGACTCTTCGGTTACTCTTTGCAAAGCATTGAGCCACATATCATTACTTTTTTCATTATGCACAAAGGTTGGTGGAATGGAAACCAAATTTTGTAGATTTTATCTTGGTTAATTAGTCCCTGATTGATGTTAGTTTTGTTATCTTACAGAAACAAAGTCTTCTTCAGCTGGTGTTTGACAATTATGCTCAAGCTCCCAAAGCCTCTAAGCAGGTTTGTTCATTCTCTGTATTTTGTAGGGTATCAATCAAATAATGGGGATAGAATTAAATATCCTTTGTGAACTACTCTCTTGGCGTTCTTTTCTCTACTGAGAATGTCTTTTCCAGCACTCCTTTTTCCTTTATATTTTCTTTTTAGCCGTGCTGAACACTGTAGCTGGACAACAGCTATCACACTGCAAATTATAGATATCACCCTCTCTCCCATTTTCCTCATTTTCATGGCCGTGTTTACTGCAATTACAACCTAGTGCAAGACTCCAGATTCAACTATTTTTCTTCTAGAAATAAGTTGCTTAACTTCCACTTGTGAAGGAACTATACACACACCATTACGTGAAGACATACTTTTTGTTTGTTTATTATTTTATTTTTGTTATAATTTTAACTGGCTGCGCTGACTATATGACTTGGTTAACTTTCATTCAATAAATAAGTTCTTCGGCACATTTCTAACCGGTTAAATATGATTCTGAACCATTCTGAAGTTTGTTTACTTATGCAGGCTGTTCATCACCATATTCCTAATCTTATAAGGACATTGGGACCATCATGTTCTGAATTACATGATATAATATCTAATCCACCCGCAGGAAGTGAACATTTGGTTATACAGGTGGGTTATCCTTGTCATCCGAAATCAATTTTATCTTCTCCTTTCTTGTCATTTGATCTCATCTCAGAATGCTGATACTTTCTGTCTATATATGCAGGTGCTTGATGTGTTATGTGAAGGAACAATTCCTTCCCCAGAGCTAGTAGCAACGGTTAAACAGTTATACGAGAGCAAACTAAAGGTTTACAGCCAACATGTCTTTATCACTCCTTTCAGTTTATCATATTTATATTGAGATAATGTGCTAATTGTCCTCCTGGAATTTTATATTTTTGCAGGATGCTACTATCCTTATTCCAATTTTATCTGCATTTACAAGAGATGAGGTAATTAATTTCCTATGCTAGTCTAGACTATTTTTCTTCTTTTCTTTTTTGCCATTTGATTTTGATTATGATTTCAGTGCGTGCACACACACACAACAGACTCCCCCCCCTCTCACACAGACATATAGGTAGAAGGATATGGATATGGATTTTGACATTGAATCGTATGGAATTCTTTGTATGGTCCTTTCAGCCTGGTCATTCTTTTCATCTATTTCCTTCTCCTTTTGGCTGTCAGAAAGTCAACCTGACTTCAGAAGTGTTAATTGTGGTGATCATAATATTCCCTTAACTTACTTTTCTTAGTTGTTTATTTATGGCAGGTTTTACCTATATTTCCACAGCTGGTTAAACTTCCCCTGGATAAGTTTCAGATAGCACTCGCTCATATATTACAGGTATTGATAAGTTTTTGTTGACAGTTTCTTTCAAATATTGTATAATTTGGTGCTCTTCACTGCAAGCATTGTGATTCTTTTTGTTGCTATAAAGTGGACGATATATAATATCTTTTGTCATTCCCATTTGCACTCGACAATCTTCATATTCTTATGATCTGCATCGTACTCCTTAGTCCTTACCTATGGCTAAAGTAGAAAGATTGGATTTTCAGTTAGGATACCATGCTACACTGCAGATTCCTCAACAATTATGTTCTCTATAAATGGTCCTCTGGATGAATAGATTAAAGAAGTTGGCTGAAAAAATATTTCCCGACTAACAGAACCCCAAGCGAAATAATGCTTTTTTATAGGGATCTTATGTATCCTATAGGCTGTTTTTGGCATTTTATGGGCTCTGCTACTTCTGTTGTATTCCATATTCCTTTTTAATTATGTCACTTCAATACATTTCTCGGGCAGGGCATGGGTACTACAAAATGGGATAAACCCACGTTCAAAATACTGTGGTAATTTTAAGGTTTGTGTGGAATAATGGTAAATGTGATGAATAGATAGAAAGAAGATGGCAAAGTTCTTTTACACAATCCTTCCAGACTTCTGACAGAATCCCGAGCAAATATAATTCTTTTAAATAGTTATTTATGTATCCTATAGGCTGTTTATGGTGTCTTATGTGGTCTGCCACTTCTATTGTACCGAGTATTCGTATTTAATTATGCCAATTCAATGTTTTTCTTGGGCGTATGTGGGAAAAGGGTTGTGGGGTATGCACAAAACGAGATAACCCATGTTTCTTGTGTTTCTAGATGTCAACGCCCATCTTTCTCTGCAGGGTTCTGCTCTTACTGGTCCTGCATTGACACCTGCTGAGGTTCTGGTTGCAATCCATGATGTTTCCCCTGATAAAGATGGACTTCCGCTGAAAAAGGTGCTTTTATCTTCAACTTTTGGTGTACTTCTTTTGTCTCACCGGATAAATGAGTTTGTGTCATTATCCACGAATACGATAGTCCCATGGATTTCAAGTTATTATCTTTAAAATCGCCACACTGGAATAATATCTAGTCACATTGTAGAATGTCTCTACACTACAAGAATATCAAATGAGATTACAAGATATATGCCCGTATTCAGTGCGCCATTGGCCAGTGCATTCGGTTGGGACTTGGGAGCAACAAATTACACAAGATGCCTCTAATACTTGAAGCTAGGAGCACTTAAATATATAATTTTGCTCTTGTTAATGCAAGTACTGTGATATTCCAATGCTTCTAATAGTAACTAGTAACATTATTATTTATATTTATGTTAAATGTCTAGAATGTTTTTAAAAGGTTACAATAAGTCTATAACAATGACTTATTGCTGTGGGTTCTTCCCACATCCTTTAACTTGTATCAAACCCCCAATGGTAATATATTTTCATAGTTTTGAGGATGCAACTTTAAAGTGTACTGTAGATCCTTGTGTGCTTGGGATCCCTAGTTATCATGTAACCTCCTGTATCTTTTGCTCTTACTTTGTATCTGTTCTGGTGACTGTTATATAAACCATGCAACTACTTCATACCTCTTTCTCTTTCTTTTTTGTTTAATTTTTTTCTGATTATCTCTTGATTTGTTTTCAGATCACAGATGCTTGCTCAGCTTGCTTTGAGCAACGAACTGTATTTACACAAACAGTCCTGTCCAAAGCGTTAAACCAGATGGTATGCCCAAATTTATAGCATGAATCTGAAAATACTTGGAGAGATTTTGACAGTATTTCTTGTTTCCCTTTTTAGGTTGAACGAACTCCGCTTCCTCTGCTTTTCATGAGAACTGTTATCCAAGCAATCGATGCATTCCCAACCCTGGTAATAATGCTGTTGTGCATTAATCTAATCTAATATTGTTGCGAAAGGCCTCATACAAATGAATCCATCACTCTAATTCTCTTTGGACATATTACTGACCCCCCTATGCATGTGAAAAAGAACTGACATGCTCTTAAATTTCTATACTCTGCACTGATGGAGTGAATTCGAAACATGATTGTTTGCCCTCAAAATAATCCAACCCTATCTGGCTTGTGACCTTAATGAACCTGTAATAAATCATCAGTTCTACGAACTTAAGGAATACGGACTAGTGCATATAAGTTATAATTTTGGTTTACTTAGTGCCCATAATTTACAATCACTTGCTTTTTCGTAGCATAGTATGATGGTGATCTATTGGATTATTAATGATATGTCACATTGAAATCCTTTTATGTATACTCTATAGTAATACTGTCTGTTTCATGAATTGACTGGCCTTAATTCTCCATATCAGATCGTTTTTTCTTCAATTTTTATTTATTTATTTGTCTTTTGAGAATCTGCTTGAAGTTGAAGTTTCCCTAAATTTTATGGGTGACAAAGTAGTGTTATCCCCAAATCTCTACTTACTACATACTTTCTTTCCTACTGTCTAATTGTATGAGTTTCCGAACATGCTCTCAATTTATAGTATTAGTCCCAAATACCATTACAAGAATCGTATTAATTGACCAATTGATTCCTAAAAATCTTAATTATTGAAGGGTCTCTATTCAGCCAAAAATCTCTATTCCAAATTTGTACAATGTATGAGATGCTTGTTTTATTCATATTATTTCATGATGCTCATCGTTTTGAAAGTTGTCATTGTTGATGGTGCGCTGGATTCTTGTATAATATTGCATAAGATGCTTATTTAGGCTCTGTTCTCTTCAACTAAAAACTCATTCAGTTCAGCTCTGCTTAGTTATATTTTATACTACAATTCAGTCAAAGTTCAATTCAGTTTAAAAAATTGCAGTTGAAGAGAACAGAGCCTGATTCATATACTTGACAAATTGCTCCGTTTTTTTTGGACACTTCTATAGTGGTGTATGAGATGCTTGTATAACATGATTCAAAGTGATGTTTGAGTTTGAAACTCAGATAATTGTTTTGTTATTGAAAGTATATTGGTTTCTATAATAGATGATTTGATTTTAGATGTAATTAAGGGAGTGATCACAAGTAATGTTTCATTTCAGAGTTACTAAAATGAACAAAATCACTAATTTGTAAGAAGGATTTATTTTTTATCACGTAAAACTAATGTGTAAGAAGTTTTTGAAACTAACACTAATTTGTAATTTTTCAAAATTTTATTCTTTTTTATCATGCCGAAACATCTGCAAGTCAGTTTAATGGTTTTTGCTCATCGTTTCATGGAATTGTCTACGCAGCTAAAAGCAAAATAGTTTTTATTGCTATCTGTTTCAACCATTATGCTGATCATATCACACATGCTGTGCTTTACTCTTAACTGTTAATAACTCTCAGTATTCGGCCAGACAGTCCTTGTTCATTATTGTTAATCATTGTTTCCAATAATTTCAGGTCAATGTTATTATGGGTATTCTTTCGAAACTTGTACAGAGGCAGGTATGTCAAGTTATCTGCAAGCAGGGAACTTCTTAAATCACTGTCGATATTAGTATTATCATGTTTTAGCTTATTGTCAAGTACTAAGATATGGCCTGGGCTGTTTTTTGGCTACAGATATGGAGATCACCAAAATTATGGGTTGGAGTCTTGAAATGCATATCTCAAACGCAACCTCATTCCTTCACTGTACTACTAGAGGTAACATTGTGGTTTGTGTATTATTACCTTAATATAATTACGAAATTACATACTTTTGTATCATCCTTGATGTTTGCACAGCCAACAGCCCCCTACCCCCATTCTCTTGATGTACTCTACATAGTCATAGTCACGATACTTGAATCTGACGGATTTTGCCCTAGCATTCTGGTTTCATTAATATACCTCTTTCTTGCAGTTGCCACCGCCTCAGCTTGAAAGTGCTCTTAACAAATATCCTAATCTTCGTGGTCCGCTGACTGCTTATGTAAACCAATATAGTGACAAGACCTCTCTACCAAGGTATGACAGTTAAAAATTGATATTTGACCTTGAAAATTAAGTTCGGATTCTTTAAGTTTTCAGAAACTTGTAGTGGAGTCTTAAATTCTAGAAACTCATATACGGTGACTGAATAGCCTTCCATTGGAGCTTTTGTATGCTTCTATCACTCATTTTATCAAACATAAAATGTATTTTTGTTGGATACAAAATGTTCATTTTCTATACAAGTAGTATAAGACAGGTCTAAATTATACTACTTTCTTGTCTTCAACTAAATTCAAGCTATGAGGTCTTAGCAATCTGTTCAATGAAGGATGTTCAGCTGTTGTGTTTCTCATATTTGATGCATTGCAGGTCTGTACTAATGGTTCTTGGCCTTGCTTCTGAAGAACCAACCGGTCAGTCATAAGCAACCTTTGCAGAGATCAAAGCCAAGTTTTTCAGCTCGCTGTGTGAAATGCCAGAGAACCTAGAAAGAAAGGAAATTATTTTGTTAGAAGGAAATGAAATCCCTTCTCAATATAACAAAAGTACCCTGGTGGGTTTGTTCCAGGAAGCATTCACTGATGAAGAGCTCTGCAGGTTGTGAGTAGCTCGGAATGTGTCTGGGACTAGGGGGCTAGTTCAGCTCTTACTTTTGTATTTTTAGGGTGGTTGAGCTGTTCATGCTCTGTTGTTATTGTTAGAAATATCTTATTTAGGACGTGACAATTGTTCTATCCTGTCAGAAACCAATCCTTTAGATACAATTCTTAGGAGTGCATTAATCTTCGCAACCGATTCATGCACTTACTGTAGATCTTTTAGGTTGTCACATTCTAACTGCCAAATTTTTATTTCAAAGAGAAGGAGAAATTTAATGAAAGGTACTATTGTTTGTCTTTCTGAGAGTTTATTTCAGATAACTTTACAAGTGACAGGTAATTTACATGTAATTTAAGAAAGAAACAGACAGCACAAGAATGTAGTATTAAATTAAGACAGAAACTTTTGAAGCAAATTTGCTAAGTTCCAATGGCATTTGCATGGAAGGTTAAACCATAATTTCACTGAACAGCGATGGGGATTAGCTCTCCTCGCCACAACTTCTATGGGTGTTCCCAAAATCCTACAAGCGGTCACTCTAAACAATCTTCATGAGTTATGTATGAAATCTTTACAAAGGACAAACGCAAAACAATGTCTCTGCAAAAGATCTATAAAACAAGTTGTATGTATAAATGAATTCCCTCTTCTCGACTTCTCTTCGGAGGGTTGCCTGAATGCTCTATTACATCTGGAGGTCCACTTGTGAAAGGCATTCAGCTGTGAATGTTAGCTTTGACCAGAATGTCACACGCCTCCACGAAAATTTGCACTGCAAAATCGCAGAGATGATATGTTAGTTAACGAGTAGCTGGAAGTTAGGGTTTGAATGACTCGGACATGTTGACGTTTGAGAACAACCTACTTGGATAGTGGTTGATTATATCGTTCTGATACGAGTTCGGGAATTTTTGAGTTGGCCTATAACAAAAATAGATGGATCCTGCAACTGAAATCTAGTAGCATACCAAATCCCAGGGCTCTAGATACAATCCAAAAAAACAAATCAAGACTTCAGAGGGTTGATGCCAGATGCAGGATGTTACTAAGAAGAGTGGTGTGAGTGCTTAGTTTACCCTCTCTTTTTCTCCTCTCTGTGTATGCTCCTATGTGAGTCATGAACAGAATAGGCCAGACAGAACAGAGGCTAAGCAAGCTGAGAGTCTATATTGAGAATGGGCAATTTGTTAGGATGACCATATCCAGAGATGCCAGAAACTGTGCTTATTTTTATGCAGTGGAATGGGTACATCATTTTCTGATGACCCGTAAAAGAGTAGTGGCATGAGCTCTAGAATGAAATGAAAAATTAAAAAGCAATCGTATGAGTGAGATGCTTGAATCACATGTAATACCTCAACATGAAATTGCTCGTCTCAGTATAACCATTACTTGGAAGGGAGAGCTACGTCAAGGTTTTTTTCAAGGATCCAGCCCTTTGGATAGACGAGTCCACGAGCTTCCAGATGGAGATGCCAGTTCATTACTTTGGAACAACCTCCAAGGGGAACAGATTCCATTTGATTCTCCTCTTCCACAATCTGTTCTATGAAAGTTGTCTCCTAAAATAAGGAAAAGAACAATTTTCATATGGGCTTCATAACAATAGAAAAAGTGGAAGAGAAAAAATGGTCAATGGTCTTATACCTGGAAACCCTCTTTTACGGTGTCCAACTGTCTGATAGGGTCTAAAGTTGGACGATGCCATCTCTTGGGATCCCACAATATCGTGCTATTGAAAGCAAAGCCAGACATATCAACATGGAACCTGCGAAGTCTTTTGCTCTTCTCATTTGTGTGCCATCCAATCACTTGACTTCCATTACACACAGGACCTTCCAGAATTGCTTTATTTTTGCTTTGCGCAAGCATACCAACAGGCCAGGTGCCAAAACGACTGAATGGCATGACGAGTAAAGACAAGAGAAACAGTAAACAGTTAGAAAAGCATTATCACGTTCAAATGGATTATCAAATGATAGCATATATTTGAGGGAAGTGATATTATGATATTCAGAATGGAGGAGAAATAGAACAGAGTAGTATTTCAAAAATTTTGGCAATAATCCCTATTTCAAGCCACGGTTATATAATCCCAAATTTTGACTTGACACCTGCATAACTACTGTTCTCCCTACCAGACATCTAAATCTAAATCTTTCTTTATTGCTATGTTTCAGATTGAAAACTCAAAATCCCAGTCAAATCTTGAACTAAAGTACTAAACAATCACATATTCTAATAAGAGGAATACAGTTCTTGGTTCACACACAACTCAACTTGGATCACATTTTGACATTTATTGTCTACGTAAGCCAAGTCTAACAGCCCTCCTATGGCCTGAGTGTGGAAGAAGAATGTAAAAAACTTGCAGTTAAATTCATACCATGCAAAAGAAGGCCAAAATGGGGGTCATAGCACTACAAACTGAATGGAAACATACAATAGTCTAACTTCCTGCATTGAAGTCAGGACTCATAACCAAATAGCATCACACATTTCCATCTCATGAACCAAAATGCAGAGTAAAATGTATTAAGTTTTGGGCATAATGAAATAATTTATGGAGAATAATAAACTTGGCTATAGAAAACCAACCTGATATTTCTTAGACTCTCAAACAATTCAACCGAGTAGATATTATCATCATCTGCAAAATACACAATCCCATCAAGCCTATGCCTCTCAATATGTTCAAGTGCAGTGTTCCGCTGGTGTACTCCCCTGTCCTTCACGTCCGTAGCATTTCTCTTACACACAAGATGCCGGTACATGATCCCCATGTTCCTCAAAATCTCAGCTGTCTCCGTAGATGCAGCATTCATCTCAACAACAATCCAAACAACCTGAGGTTTTACCAACCTCAAGGTGTGGCCTAACCTATTCAAGTAATAGGCCTGCAGAGCCCTACCGTAAGTAGGGGTCACCACAAGCAACTGTTTTCCCAAAGCATCACCAGAAACATTCGCAACAAAACCATATCTACGGCTACGCCTCTCAGGAACACCTACTTCAACAGCATCAACTCTAACCTCACTCTCTTTAGCAGGTTTCTCCAAAACCACCCCATCACTCAAACTACGGTCGACAGTAATCAAAGGAGGCAACTTCGTTTCGAACGAAAAATCACTACTACTCAAATCATTACTAAACGGACCCATCCCGAACACAAACCCTATGAAAAAGAATATCAAGAATCGGAAAATCGACTTTTTCCACGAAAAGTAACTATGTTTTCTCTGTTTCTGATTAAAAAATCCCGAAATAAACTTGCGAATCGGAGACAGGGCAGGCTTGCCATTGAAAATCAGCTTGTGAGAAGGCGATTGTACTGCGAATTGGTTGCTTGTTCCGTTCACGTACGATCTGTCGCTGTAAGGCGACAGAGTCCTCCGAACTGAAGCCATTTTTATGCAGTACAATCACATCGAAGGTCACGAAATCGATCACAGTATGGAATCCGATCCAGCTAAAAGTAAGTTGCTCAGATCCGATTGAGCTGGAAATTGAAGTGAGAGCTTGAGCTGGAGCTAATATGGAAACAAAATGAGCAAGGGAAGTGAGAAAATTGCAATCAATACGCCATTAGAGAAGGTGGAGAAAGGTAGAGGGTTTGGTTCGTTCGTTCTAGTTCAGGTAATTTTTGGTGAGAAGAAATGGAGAATCTGTTTGGTTACAGATGGAAATTATTATTATTTCCATACGCGGCATACAACAATACAGAGTGTTTTTTTTTTCTAATTAATCACATTATCACAATGTATGACAATTGGTTAAATGATGTTGTTAGGATTGGAACAATATATTTTGACATTTAAAGCAAGAATAATGTAGATCACATTTCTATTGTGGAAGTGTATTTTTGGAATTTTGATGATTACATGAGGTTGTCAAATATAATATTTTTAAGTTTGAGACTTTATTGTTTTATATATATTTTTTTAAATTGCTTATTGATCAGTTTGGATTTTGTTAGTACTCTAGCTAATATTCCCAACTCAAACATAGCGACCGAAAAAAGACTGACCAATTACCCAATTAAACAAACGTATGGTGTTTTATTCAATCGATTTACTATATTAAAAAGTTAATGTACTATTTATAACCTCCGTATTGTAATCAAATAAAACTTGTATTGTCACACTCTCCTATTTGAATGTATTGAAGTACACATACATTTGGGTTTTTTAAATCTATCATCAACATGAGCATGTTCAAATCTCAATTTTAATGTTTTCGTTGTATTTCCCTTTAACCCTTGTGCAAAAGATATATGTAGGGATTTGGGATCAATAATAATTTAAGTAATTTTTTACGATAATTATTAAATTAATTAATAAGATATCATCATGTTTTAAAATAGGCAACGTCAGACTATAAAGTAAATGAGTTTTGGTTCGATACTCGCATTTCAAGTTTGATAAACATCGTATGAACTGTTGAAGGTTGCACCATTCAATATTATTGTTGAAATTACGAGTTTTTTTAAAACGCTTTGTGTAATACATATGGGTGTTTGCCGGTCCAAAACAGGATCCGAACCGGACTGGAACCCTAATGGACCAAAACCGAAATCATGCATTTGTATGACTCGAAAACCAATTTGAACCGGAACCAATATCATGGACATCAAATATTTCGGGGTACCAACGGTTGTTGGTTCAAGTGGTAAGGGACTTGAGTTCACTTAAGAAAGGTATCGGGTTCGATCCTTGTGGATGTAAAAAACACCACTGAGATCACACATAAAAAAGAACCCGACGATGCTCGACTCGATTAGTCGTATAAGCGGATACGAGTGAGAAATAAAAAAAATAGTTCGGGGGTTTAAAACCAGAACAACATAAAGTTACAGGACTAAATCGATAAAAATCCGTCTTGAGAAGTTTCCATTGACAAAACAACCCTATTCTGCACATGATTTCAATTTTCACCCCATATGTCCAGAAGCAGCTTAAGCTTTCTCCAGCACCGTCCAGCTAGCTCTAGAATCGAAGGGTATTGATTGTTCGAGCGTTCCAATTACACAACGCCTTATTGCCTCCAATTTCGTTCTCCAGTAGCTCTCGAGCTTCACTTCAAAGGTTTCTTCATCTTCTCAGTTTTCAGCTATCGATTATTATCCTATTATGCTTGAATTTGTTTTACTAAGTTTTAGCTGAAGCACATTTTACTGAGTGCCTCTGTCACCGTTTGTTGTTCATTACAGATGAAAATCGCAGTAGAAGGATGTATGCACGGTGATTTAGACAATGTTTACGCAACTCTTCTACACCTGGAACAGGTCGAGAACATCAAAATTGATCTTCTCATCTGTTGTGGAGATTTTCAGGTGTGCGTAGTTTACTCTGCTCATTAGTAGTTTTTCAGAAGCATTCTGTTCCTTTTGAATTTTGATTAATTCGTCTGCTCTTGTCCGGATAACTTGTACACTTATTCTGTGTTTAGCATAACTTGCTAAACCTAGTTCGTTGTTAATTAGTTAGCAGGATCTGAGAGATGATAAGTTAGCTCATCTAACTGAGTTACTTAGTAAATTAGTTAATAGCTAGCTGATCAGCTACCTTATTTAGTCTATCAGACTGGCTTCCAACTAGACCGAGTTGCTTAGTGAATTAGATGATAGCTAGCTGATCAGCTAACTTATGTAGTCTATTTGACTGGCTTCCAACTAGACTTATGTTGTTCAAATGGTCAAATATGCTCATAAGTTTGTGTTAAATACAGCCTTGACCGTATTCTGAGACTATTATGTTAAAACAACTAAGGAAAGACTGGAATGAAATTTTAGTCTCTTTTCATGTAGTTCTAATATCTAATGTTTCCATGGAATTTTAGTTTCTTTTCATGTTTGAAAGTTGAGGTTTTATTTAGGTGGTATTTGCAGCGGTTTCAACTTAGCTCCCTGATTATGGAGAAGTTGGTCAAATTGGGTGTTTGACATTTTATAAAAAGTAAAAGTTATCAAAAGTTTAATAGCTGGAAGAAGCGTGTTTGTAATCTCAATATTTTTTGATGAACTCAACTTAGAAGTTGCTTGTGGAGGTCCAGATCAACCTCTCCCACTTCAACTTATCCAGCTTAATTTAAGAGAATTATAAGCTATAAGTTGTTTAGAATTAGGAATTTCAAACAGATGCAAATGCAGAGGGGATGCATAACTTGTTAGCATGACATGCATGTGCATTGCTTATTTCATTTTCAAATATACTCCTGTTTTTGAGATGCCCTTTTGTGCAAGGGTGTTGGGCTCATTAAGCCTTGGTTCATTAATTTAAGGTACTATCCTTCGGAAGTACAAGTGTTAGGAGGTAGGTGTCTCACCTGGAAACAGTAGTTTAAACCAATATAAAATAGCTCACCTGTCAAGTTGTGGAGTGATAAACAAATGTAGCTATCTGCATCAGTATTGCATTTGCCCTTTTTCCTGGTAGAGTGTAATCATTTAGCCGGCGGGTTCAAAATGACTACATATGCCAGGGGTTCGAGAAGAAAAATGATCTAGGAAATTTATTGCAATATTTTATGGCTTTACCAACAGATAAGAGTCCAATAAAGTTACCTGTTGATTTTTCCATGCAATCAGGCGGTTAGGAATAAGGAAGATCTACAAAGTTTAAACGTGCCACCTAAATTCCGCACCATGAACTCCTTTTGGAAGTATTACTCGGGGGAGAAAGTCGCACCATTTCCAACTATATTTATTGGTGGAAACCATGAGGCGTCCAACTACCTTTGGGAACTGTAAGTTAACTGTCTTTTTATTGACGATATGTTTGTATTTGGTGTCATTATCCATTAGTCGTGAGTCGTGACCCACGTGCTATAGTACACAATATAATAGCACGAAGCTGGTGAACATATATTATTTTTCAGATTCTATGGAGGATGGGCGGCTCCTAACATATATTTTCTTGGGTTTGCTGGAGTGATTAAGTTTGGGAATGTTCGTATTGGTGGACTTTCGGGAATTTATAAAGCAAATCACTATTTTTCAGGTAATAGTGTCTGGATTAATCAAGGAAAATCAATATATTGCCCAACGGTTAAATAATGCTAAGATGGTTTATTCGATAAACCTCAACTTTTATAACAATTTTGCGAGATTTAATTTTTGTCAATTTCTCCACCATAGTTAGTTAAACTACTACCCCCACTTTTGGTTTGCTTGATTTCAAGTTTTTGCTGTCTTTAACTTGTCAGTTCCTTACTTTATCTTGGGCTGGTCGTGATTTTTATTACTTCATAACCTGTGGTGTGATTCTTTTACATGAACAGGACACTATGAGAGGCTGCCCTACAATGAACAAGATATCCGGTCTATATACCATGTTCGTGAGTATGATGTTCATAAGCTTATGCAAGTTGAAGAACCAATTGACATATTTCTTTCGCATGACTGGCCAGTTGGTATCACTGACGGTGGCAACTTGAAAGATCTTCTCCGTCAAAAGCCATACTTTGAAAGAGAGGTAATACAAGTATTTGCTTTGATTGTTATATCTGAAAAATCATTTCATTATTGTTATTGAGTTTGGAATCTTTATGTTGTAAATTGGAATGTATCTTTAAAGAGGCTATACTGTATACGAGCCTCCCTGGGTACAGATTTACATGATGTCAGAATGGGACACTCATTGTCCTTTCATTCCAAGTCTCCAGTTCTTAATTTATACTAAAGTGAGAGAAAGATTATGTTTCAAAAAGAAATTAATGATTTAAGTGGTTGTTGGCAGTTATACTTTGTATAAAGTTGTAACTGGGTGATAAACAATGAGAGCTAATAAGTAAAGAATTGATAAAGTATGAGAAAGAACGAATAAAGTACAAACATCATATGTTTAACTTTGAACATTGTGTGCATAATAATAATAAACCTGCTTATACTCGCATTATTAGCATTTGTAAACATGTGATGTTCATAGCTAAATATGCAATGTTTATAACAAAATATGTGATGGTTAATTTGTTCTCTCCAAGAGGCGGTCTCTCACAACAATTTCTCTCATTTTGGGTTCGTGAAACTTCTAACGAAACCACTAAAAAGGAAACTTGTGAAGATTATATAGACTGGAAGGTGAAGACACAGAATGTTGACTTGACTCTGCTAGATGTGTTTTTCAAAATACTTGTGGTGTATACATGAGTTGCATAATTGTATGACTGAATTATATTTTGTGATTTTCCAATCTTTAATTTCCTATATTCTGTTTTAGATTTCAGAAAGAACCTTGGGGAGTCGAGCTGCTGCCGAATTGCTGACAAAGTTGAGACCTCCCTACTGGTTTTCTGCACATCTACACTGCAAATTTGCTGCTGCTGTGCAACACGAGGACAGTGGCCATGTGACAAAATTTCTTGCACTAGATAAATGCCTTCCTGGACGGAACTTTTTGCAGGTGATTGATTATTGTATTTTTATCTGTTACATTTGAGTTAGCCCATTCACAGGGGAAACTGTTAAATTGTAACAGGTGATTGAAATTGAATCAGGGCTTGGACCACATAACCTTCATTATGATGAAGAATGGCTTGCCATAACGAAGAAGTTTAATCCCGTGTTTCCTTTAACCAGAAAGCCTGCAAATTTTGGGTCTGTATCTCGCATATAGTTTGCATTTCGTTGGCTATAATAAGTCATTAATACTTGGACATTTATCTTTTATGTAGCAATGCTACACTTGACATAAAAGAATGCCGTGCGTTTGTGAAGGATAAGCTGCAAAAGAGAGGTAGTGAACCTTTTGAATTTGTGCGTACTGCACCATGCCACAACCCTTCTCAGCATGTTGCTAATGATTATACATCCGGTAAGTGTGAAACAACCTTAAATTCACACTATTGTGTACTCATGTTTTTTTTTTTTTTTGGTAAAATGTGTAACAATATTTACTCTAAACAGGACATCAGCAGAATCCACAAACAGTCTCTCTATTGCAGTTGTTGGAGCTTCAGTATATGCTAGACACCTCCAATGCACAGGGTATTGGATCATCTGATTCAAAAGGTAGTCTTATATAATTAGAAGTGTTCTTTCCCCGGCTATGTTTTGTAATTCTTAGTATCAGGAGACTTGCAGTTAAAAAATACTTACAGTTGCTGAAGTATAAATTTGTGGATTACTGCAGAACAGACGACTATTGTGATTTGTTTGTTTCTTTTTATATGAACTAAGTTTTATTATAACCCGTATCTACTGTGTTTTGTGTTTATGTGATTTTGCAAAGTAGAATGTTTATACATATGTAGCTTTTAGTTTATAAATTTACTCCTAAGTTTAAAACTCGTTTTAGATTTACCAAGGCCACACAACTAAACATACTATTGCCATAGGCCATAGCATTACAATTAAAACTCATTTTAGATGGCAACAACTATTCCCATAACATCACAATGACACTGCGTATTCATCTTTAGCATGAATCCAGAAATTGTAGTTTGCCTCTGATATTACTCTGCAAAGGAACGATGGTTACTAGAATTTGGATAACATCGTGGTGTCGGACCATACCATGATTTGGATCTGTTTGAAAGCAGATAGTTAATTTAGCTTTATCTATTTTGCAAAATAGAAAAAAAAACCCGGATCTGTTTGAAAGCAGATAATTTATTTAGCTTTATATATTTTACAAAATTAAAAAAAATAAAAAATGCCACTAACAACTATTCGTCTTACTTTATATCTACATCTCATACTTTTTCCATTCTTCATTATTTCTCTCCAACTTTAATACTTAATAAAGAACTTTATCATTATTTATAAAAACCCTTTAAAAGAATTCTTAATTAAAAATAAAATAAAATTACTTAGCAAATATGGCTGAATTGGAACTTAAATTTAAGTTGTCAAGATTAAATATTTGCACCCGTATTTGTAACTTCAGTTGTGATGCTGATGTTATGTTCTCCTATTTGCAGGTTATAATGAACACATTTCAAAGGATTTTAATAAAGAAGACATTTTCATTGATGATACAGAGGATGTTGTGATGCTGATGTTATGTTCTCCTATTTGCAGGTTATAATGAACACATTCCAAAGGATTTTAATAAAGAAGACATTTTCATTGATGATACAGATGATGTTGACGAAATCGAGGATGCCAATGATAATACAGACACAAGTATGTAAACCTTGCAAATACTCCAGTAATTTGGATGTATATGAATGTGATTATAGATAATTAATGTTACAATTTAAAAGCTATAAATATAACTTCACTTGCCAGAGTTGCTATACACTGGTAAATGAAACTTTTTAATTTTATGAATCTCCTGGGGAAATTAGAATTTACTACATTTATCTATAACTATATTCGACTCTATTTTTTTATTGATTTTTTTTCATTGATTTTCTGGTTAGATTTCGGTTAGATTGTAAAATTAGTTTTTCTTTTTCTCCAAATTTACTATGAATATTTCTATTCTTTTCAGAGAGCATATATTGCATATAATTATTAGCATACATATTTATATTGTTTTAAGAGAGCATACATTTGTTAACATTGTATTGATTATTGTTTCAAAATTATGGTTAAGAAACAAGTTGTAGAATAAATGTTTGATGAGAACAAGTGAAAAATAGATATGTAATTAAAAGATAGCAAATGCATGATTATTGTTTCAAAATTATGGTTAAGAACAAGCCGTAGAAAAATAAAAGTTTGATATGCATTATTGTTTCAAAATTACGGTTAAGAAACAAGCCAAGTAGAAAAAATAAAAGTTTGATGAGAACAAGTGAAAAATAGATATTGATTAAAAGATAGCAAATATCATGCTAGTTTCCATTGTTATTTCTCCTTAATTGATGTTAGTTCTCATCTTCAATATTTTAGTATTTCAGTATTTCAACTAGGTAATTATCACCAAATATGGGATATAGACTATATCAAATAAATTTGAGAACAATAATGAAGTAGACCAAATATGGGCAGCTACATGATTTGGGAAACCACATCCAGTCGGTCTTTCCCTATATTTTGCCTTTCTATTTTTTAATTTTTATTTTTTTATTTTATAACCTTGAATCTAATTGTACGAACATACAATACATTATATTAGAAAACTATTCACTTTTAAACTATATATTCGAAAGTGGCAATGAAAAATTATCAAAATTTAAAATGAAATTATTGTAGTTAATTTATTATATTTAGATACTCTTAATTTTATTACTTTTAATTTAAAATAAATTAGATGCGGGTATTGGAGAGGAAAGTAAGAAAATGAATTGGTCGGGCAACTATTTGTATATTAATCTATTCATCTACCCGTTTTGGACAGGGTAGAGTCAATTGAGTTTACCATGTATAATATTCTTTTAATACAACTCCGACATATATGCAAATAGTAGCAATGACTTTGATTTGGATATCATATTGTTATTGACAACTCCAAAATATATATAAGTAGAGGAGGTAGAGCCAATAGAAAGCCTTTATTATACACATACTATGCTTATTACAAGAGGATGATCAGGGAAATCCATTCCATTCAATTTATCTAGAATACTCTAGATGCTATCTTAAACAATCACATAGTCAATTTATGTGATTGTCTAGATAAATATACACTGAAGTTACTATAATTTCACCAAAAGCTGCCTTCTAAATATATTACTGCTACATCTCAAGTTTACATACTCCATGGTGATTTGTGGAACACCAAAGTAGATACAATGGGTGCATGCCAGATAAAAAAATAAAAAAAATAAAAAGAGTGCTGTAGATCATCATTTTTTGTTGTATATGATGGTTGGTATTTAATCTGATCCCCTAACTGTCGAGTAGCAATGTAGCATGCATGCAAATTAACACACTCACATTCCTTAAGTGTATGCTGTTGCAATTGAAAGATTTAGTTGTGTATGTTGCACAACGAAAATGATTGAACATCTGTCGTGGTGTTAACGCTGAACTAAAATCTTGGCAGTTCCATATATTTTGAAGATTGTAACCTGTTACACTGCAGGTTCCCTGGATTTTCATAGCGAAGACATTCCCGTCAGATGATGAAGATAACATAAATGAGGATGTAAGGTGATCCTGGACCTTGGAACAGCTGTTTGACGTATAACCTTAAGAGCCTTTTTCCACAGAGAAAATGTGCCAGTTTGGCCACCAGAGTCCAGACTTCCCGTGAGAATCGCATTTCTGCCTGAAATTTCTGATAATTGACTGATTCTGGTCGTACTCTGCAATTGCATGCAGGATTTTTCCAACTAAAACTTAACTGGGACTGTTTAACTAACTAATTTATACTTACTCTGCCCTGATTCCATATTTAGATTTCTTCGACTTTTTTTTTTAATTGAATATTACTCCTACATCTCATCAAGCGGAAACTTTTCTACTTTTATACTTCTTCCGTTCCATGAAAAATTTTCCATTATGTTATTTTAGTTGTTTCATAATTAGTTTTTCATTTTCTGTAACGTTATCCCACATAAAATGCTCGTATATTCTCATTTAAATAGTTTTCAATTTTAACAAACAACTGTAATTTTTATTTATTCTTTATAATTGTTTTTTTTCCAACTTTTCAATTCACCTATTTTGTTGATTAATAAAATAAACGGGAAGTTATTCACTTGATGAATGAAGTATTATATAACTATGTAACCTATCTTATTTCTTAGTGTCATTCAATTTATCATAAATTCTTTTAATTTATCTGCTAGCTCTGTTAAATATGTATATGCCGACTTATGTTTTATAAGCAATCGCATTCACCAAGTGTATAGCTGCTTGAGAAACTCACTCCTGGGGTTGTGTTGCGGATCCTTCGATTTGTGATGAGTACATATCATGATCAACATGTTGTGCATTCATGCCTGTCTATTGTAAAATTGTGATGCTGACTTTGTAATTGTGTTTTACTATAATACAATACACATCGAGAAGAAGCCAATTGTTTGGTTGGTGAATCTTCTGCAAATTTTCACATTCTCTTTTCTTCTAGACTTCTTAAACGTAAAGGTTTGACACGTAACTATATATCCATTAAATCTCAATATGAAAATATGTTTCAAAATCTTTAAAAGTGAGACATTTTAGAATTCTTCCAAAAGCATTTAGGAAAGTTCTAAACTCGAAATGAAATTTTTTTATGGAGAAGTATTTAAAATAGTTTTGAATCCCTTACTCATTTCATTCTGTATATCATTATGTTGAGCTGATTCCTTTTTTTCATAAACAATAAAAGTGACTTGAACCCCGACTATTGATTAAAGTTAAAGCGTCTTACCAATTGAGCTGCACTTTGTTGTCATGTTGGGTTGAATATTAATTGAAATGTTTAACATCTTAGTCATATGTTATAAGAAGCTAACATGATGAAACTCAAACGTTTAAATTGTTGTCTAAGCTTGTAAATCAATCAGTCAATTTTACATCAAAGGACTAGAACCCTAATCGCACTCTTATGTGTTAGTTTGAACTAAACTCAACTAGATGATCTTTAAGTCAAATCTTCCGCCTTTCAAATTCTTCGCATTGTAATCCACTTTGATATACTACTATTTTGAGTCCTTTACTTTTCCACAAATTTCCAATATTTTCCGATCCGCTACAATGAGATTATAATGTCATGGAATGCACGCAACCATTACTACAATATAAGTGAGCATGAATTGCTGCAACTCTATCATTAGGCAAGCTGTCGTAAACTCGTTGATACAAATGATAACCAATTAATTAAGCTTAATAGATCTTAACCCTTAAAAAGTCTTTTCGTAGTTCATAGATAGTTAGTAATTGGCGTCGAAAATGGTCTATGTAATTGGTGGCGTAGTCAAATTATTACTGCATTACATATATAGCGCATGATATGATGTGATGTATTATCATATGTGGAATTAAAGTGAATTGGTCAAAAAACTTAGTTGTTGGACGAACAATTGTCAAGTCCCTATTATACGTGCAACTCAATGGGCTGTCTTTTCTCATCTCATAAAGAAGAAAAATTGTGAGACCAAAGTGTTAATTTAGTCGCAAATTCCGCTGCTTCTTCTTAAAGCGACTTCTCTTATTCGAGTAGTAGAGATGATAATTGGATAAAGGCTGAGAAGATTTTTATATGAATTTATGTGTTCATACACTCCTCCACTATTACTTTGTTGCTTCCATAATTTGGATTCCTGTTCTACCACGGGTTTAAATTTTGGTTGACTCGGTTTCAACCATTTCTAAAGTCCTAGTACTCAACTATGGTCATACTTCTCACGTTGATTTTGTGTCAACATGATCATTATTTTACCTTCTAGATGCAACTTTTTACTATAATTGTTGATGATATGATGCTACACATGATGTATGAGTCCCTAACGTATTTGTCTTGATCTTCTCCCCCAGACCTTTGAATATGGTTTATTGGGAGGAGCAAGTGGGGACGAGTTAAACTCTTATACGGACTTGTCGTAGGCAGATCGAGTATGAATAAATGCATATCTCATCAACGAACACGAAAAGTGTGTTAGTTGTAGGCACTTTGAGAGGAAACGATCTTTGACATATCCCGGTTTATCCCCATGGCTAGCTAGGGACCCTGTCCCTAAATATGTTTCATGCATGGACCTTGATCAAGATTGGGTCAGGCCCTCGAGAGCTTTTGTTGAATTGGATATGGGAATGTTTTGTTGGCTTGAACACCTCGAGCCGGGCATGTCGCCTCGCATCCTAATTTTTGTAAGATCTTGGGGGTAATGACCTCTTCGAGGCTAACCCTTTTGTGTCTTGATGAGGCTATTCCATTTTACATCGTAATCACATATGAACCACCATGTTTGGCAATGCATTAGATGGTTCCAAGAATGCATTTTAGCATGCCCGATTACAAGATGAAGATGTGGAAGCTCATATCCTACATGTACATAAGTTATTTTATGATAGAACGGAGATAGCAAAATTCAACTGTAAAATTGGACAATAATCTCAATAAAGGTTGTTAGTGAATCAATTCGCTAAAACAAGCTTGTTCGTGAGCAAATTTATTTTACTATTGAGCTTGAATTGATTACCTATCAAAGTGGTCGATGCTGTGAGGAGTAATTAATTTAATAAATATTTAAATGCATTTATCTACGTATGCAAATTAAGGTTAAAGTTAAGTCTTAGGGTATGTTTTAAGTGGATTTAAGTAAGTAAATGTAACGTATATGATATAGGGGTAAAAAAAAAAAAAATGAATTACTGAATTTAAGTAACATATTACTATTGAAAAATTAACTATTTATAAAATTTTTATATATCTTTCTTAAGGTACATATATCATTTTATATTAAGTTAATTTCTCCTCTCAAGAAAAGCTATTGGACAGCTCGCAAGCTTTTTAACGATCACATTAATTTTAACAGAGGCGTAGGGAGGGGGTGCGGATATGTGCGGCTGCACCCCCAGCTTCCAGCTTTTTTAGTATATATATGTAGTCAATTTGATTTATTTTTAAATTCGCACCCATTATTTTGATAAAATATACTCCCTCCGTCTCGTACTATAATACACGTATTCCTTTTATGGATGTCCCACGAAACTAGACACGTTCCAAAAATAGTAAAAAAGTACCTCCACTAACTAACTTAATATTCATATTATACTCAAAAAGTACCTCCACTAAGGCTTTGTTTACCACTAACTTTTCAACTAGTTTTTTTAGCTCCATGAGCTTTTTTAAATAATAAGCTCGTTACGTGAACGCACAACTTTTCAAACAAGCTAGGTGGTTTGAGAAGCTAACCAAGTTAGCTTGTTGAAAAAAAAAGGCTACATAGCCAGCTACCAGCTACCTTTTCAGCTAGTTTTTCTAACATGCCTAATCCCCTGTTTACCACTAGCTTTTCAGCTCAATGAGGTTTTTTTTTTTTTGATAAAAAGCTCGTTACGTGAACGCATAACTTATCAAACAAGCAAGCTGAAAATCTAGCTGGTGTGAGAAGTTAATTAAGTTAGATTGTTGGAAAAAAAAAGTAACCTGACCAGCTACCTTTTGAGCTACCAGCTAACTTTCTAGCTAGTTTTACTAAACAAAGCCTAATTAAGAACCTCCACTAACTAATTTAATATTCATATTATAACAATAAACAATTGACTACATTAAAAACAACGACGAAAAGTTTTGTGTCTTATTGTACGGGACGGAGGGAGTAGAAGTTACTTCCTCCTATTACATGTATTAATTTCCTAGATAGAAAAACTTATATTGTTATCACAAGGTCTATCGAGAGATAGTTAATAACTTATTTAGAAACGGTCTATATTATTAATAAAATTATTCATGTTATTAATTAAAATATATATTGTCAATTAAATAAATCTTATATAATATGAAATAACACTAACTTTGAGAATATAGGTGTTTTGATGAATAACATTAATGATTTCTTATTTTATTGATGATGTTTATATTAAATGTTTATTAAGTTTATAAGGTTCTGTTTTATATGAAATTCGGCCCGATTTGTGTATTCTAAAATACAACATTCACAATTTATCACATAATTCGCACCCTTAAATAGAAATTTCTGGCTTCGTCCCTGAATTTTAAAGTTTGATTCGATTTCTATGCAACGATTAATCGCTCAATAAGATCTACGCTCGGTTGGGATGCCGAATCTACCCAAAGGCTTATATGTATAAATGTCTCGATCGACCTACACTATATATAGTTCTTGATCCATGTATCCTATCCTAATTAAATTAATGTGTTCGAGTCTAGGTAAAAACTTAATTTTGGCATGTTACTGGTGTAAGTTTCACCCTAACGTTATAATATCTTCCTTGAAGACTATTAGTGCTTGTAAATCGTAGTCAAAGGTCGGTTATTTGGATGTAGACCATTCGGAGTTTTGGACACAAAAGTGCATTCAACTACAGAAAATCTTCGAATTTGGAAGAATTTTTTTACCACGCTTGTTATTGGGACATTGCCAATTGGACATCGTCCATACAAATGTAGAAAACAGACTATAAAGATGAATACAAACAAACAAAACTTGCCTAATTTTTTCAAACTTCATCCCTCAAAGCAAAACATTTGTGTCCTACATAATGACCACCATTGTTCTCCACTTCAAGTAACTATATGCATTATTGATGATGCTAAAATCAGTTTCATTATATACATCAACGTTTGTGAGTAAGATGACGAATGAGGTTATAATTAACTTGGATCATTTTATACTGTTTCCGCAATATTAAAGCGGAGAATGACTTAACGATGGTCGAATGTTTAAATCTGAAGTACCTATCATAGTATTGTTTTGTTGAATATTAATAAATGTGTAACGCGAGTGTTTGTATAGGATTTAATTCTAGATTAATTTTATAAGATTTCGTTAATATGTCCTTGGATGGACAATGGCCTTAAGTGGGCATGGCCCTCGACTCAAGTCGACCTTCGTGCTCCAGTACGGCTGACCTTGGCCTCACTTATATATACAATGTGCAATTATGCAGACTCCATATGCAAATTGAGGTATTATGAAATATTTTTAAAAAGTAATTTCCGAGCGGAGTCGAATTAAAATGTTAAAAGATATATACCGTTCATATTAACATATTGATGAATAAGAATGGATGACCCCTCTTGGGATTATAACCATACCAAGTGATCTCTGAGCAAAGTTCCACTAATGGATTCAAGATTCCTCTTGTCCATGTAAAATACATGCACGCATCAGCCTACATGTTATAATATTTTAGTTTCATGTATCTTCATTTTTACATAACGCTCTGAATTGAGTCCCACAAAACCATCATAAAAACACACCGTGTATTTGTCATGTAATATACAGGATTGCACTGGGAACAATAAGTAATAATAATGTCTCACGTAGCTAGACCCTCTTCGGATTATAACCATAGCGAGTGATCTGTGAACGGAGTCCCACTAAAAAGTCAAATACCGGTTAGGTTAGGTCCGGTCCGGTCCGTTTGAGTGCAAAGTGGTCCACCAATGGTGTGTCCATCCCCAACACAAACTAACAGTCTAACACTATAGACACTGCATTGCAGCCTTCACTAGACAATGTACTACTACTATACAAGTACCACAATGAACCCACATTCCACACGATTGATTGGCATCTTTGAACATGTACAACTCAATTAATTCACCCAAAAAACATTTGAATTCAACGTACATAACTTAGATTCGATCCGATCCGATCGCTCAACTGATTTAACTACAGATACTACTTTTGATCTTGAATGTGTATAGCACACAAAAATGAAGTATATATGTCTCATGTCTATTAATTTGTGTACTGGTAAAAGACGGTATCCATTTTCACAAAGTCGTCAGTCTATCATAGATGCTCCATCAGTCTCTGTTACACACTCACATTATCGGATTCAGTAGTGCAGTTATCTGCTGAAAACCTCATGACATGACCAATACTCTTTCGTGGACCGTTCGATTCGTGCCTAGATGATCGTGACCTTACGTACTCTTTGCAAATTATATGGTACTCTTGATCGAGTACATAGAAATTGGGTCAATCATATCATCCAGTCTTGTGTATTATTGCATTTGCATGTAATTGTGCAACAAAAGTTAAGGGTAGATGCATTCATGATTTACTATGAGAGGAGGGCACATTGAGCAATTTTGGTACACAAATAATGTTCCAAGCTGACGACTAACAATAGTAAAATATTATCCTTTATTCAACAAGTTCCAAATTACTCAAGTAATTATTCAAGTCCACAATAAACAATATCATACACTAGTACATTTCTAGCTTAGATATGATAATAATAGCACGATAGTATGCTAGAACCTGATCCAAAATGAAGCACATTACACATCTATTGAGTGTAGCCACACTACCATGCACATGTGGATGATCATTCTCAGCTACAAGTCTAAAAAAATTACGAATTAGGCTCTACCACACTCTCGTGCTATTTGCACCTATTAATTATTTCTAGCCACATGAGTTTAGACAATTATATTTCGACGTGAATAATACCGATGTTATTGAGACACTCAAGCAAACGAATTAAGAGCGTCGTGATGCCAGAGTCCATGGAATTGATTTGAGAGAATCGAATGAGCTTTGGAGGTTCATGTATGTTGTGCTACTCAATCAATTTTGACAAGGATGGGATGCTCTTTTGAAGGGAGCTAGGCACCATTGTCCTTTGTTTGACAGGACAATTAATTATAATTACACTACGTGAAACATATTCGAAAACGCACATGTGTATATAAATTGAGAATACACACGCTATATATTATGGACCGTTCAGATAAAAGTCGAGACTAATTATTTAAATTTAAAGTCGAAATTATTCATATATTGTAGTGATGTGAAGTTAGTGTAAGCCATGATTGTGGCACAAAACAAAATAGTTTTTCAATGAATATCACTTTCAAAAGGATAACAATTGAGCAAATCACTTCACATTTTTGTAATTATCCCACAAGAAGAAGAAAATTATACCTACACGAAAGAAAAGAATACGAGAGGCTCTTGAATACCACATAAATAAATACTCTCTTTTTCATGTCACTCAAATTCCATTAATTAAGCACATTAAGCATATCTTTCGTGTCATTTTTTCTTTCTATTTATTTTTTTATAAGAAAAAGTCACTTCCACTTGTATTTGAACAAACTTTGGCGAAACCTGTGTGTTACTTATAAAGCAAAAGGAAGAGAAATGGAAATTAAATCTATGCGGGATAATAGCGAACATTAATCAGTGGACCTTAAAAAAAAGATTTAACAAATTTTGAATTTTTACTTGTTATGAGCCATTTTCTAGGTTACCAATTGAATTCGATCTCCCCGTTTCAGTAGACATCCACATTGAATTTGGATGTAACAATTGGAGACAAGTGGTGCATAAAAGTAACGTGTTTATCATCAAGGTTGCTCCTGAACTTGGGATGCTTTTGAGCTTTTGGAATTTTGCAGTGACAATATACGATTTGGGATATAATTTGAATGATATTGTTTTAACTGAAGTAATTTTTATATTCGTGTAATCTCTTTTAAAATTTTGAGGAAGCGGAGAGCATACACTTATACAATAATTTATGAGGTCAAATAAGATTTTTGGTATCTTTATAAAGAAGTAAAATAAATTGGTGGAATAACCTAAGTCAACCATGATAAAATAATCACCGACTATTAAGTGTAATTTGACATTCTTGAAAGTGAAAACTGATCCTCCATTGAGTAGTTAATTAAGGATTAGTCAAGTATAAAGCACTTCGCTTTGTGATTAAAGAGTGAGTTTCTATTAGTCAGAGTGAGACGTGTGCTGAGTATTAACGCTAATGATGTGATTAAGTGGTTTTCAGGCTTTCCAATGGCACTGGTGATAAAGTGCGACTTTCGGTATTGGACGGAATCATGGAATCAAACTTGTGCGACCCCTGTTTCTCTGGTGGCTGTTGCATCAGTCGACACACCAATTACCAATCTATCTTCGTAAGGTTCCGTTCCATTTTCTTCGACAAAAATTTACTAAATTAAACTATATAAATTTTAAATTAAAAATAATATAGACTTACAATTACTATCTATTAAAAATGATTCATAAAAATACTTAAACTAGGTCAACTATTATAAGTTTTGAATGAACTCCAAGCCGTTAGCTTTAGTTGCGTTAGCTTTAGTTGCGTACTACGAGCTCACACAGTAATCTGGAAGTCACATAAATCAAATTAAAATGCAATAAGTTACAACAACCTCAAACTCATAAGGTATGAATCACATATATCCTCTGTTTGTGGTGTTTAAATTATTTGTTATTTTATGACCAATGTTATATTCTCCTGCATTTTGACGAACGGAGGCATCCATACGGATAGATAAGGTCAATTATTAGTTGTTTTTCTAACTACATTATGGTTCATAACACACCACATCCACTCTTTAGTAGATACAATAATATTTGTATACTTAGAATATTCATTCTAGAATGTCACAACATATATATGAAATTAACTAAAATCTGGTTCAAAATATATTTTTCTAAAATAGAATTTACACAAGGTGTAGAACCTAAATATAAGTCAAATAAACTACAGTTTTATTCAACTAAAATTTACTTAATTAAACTGAATTGAATGAATTTTTAGTTGAAGAGAATAGAATGTTACCCCTCCTCCCCTTCTCTTATTTTTATCTCAAAAATAAGGAAAAACAAGGCGGACTTTATATAATTAACAACCTTTTCGGTTTGGGGAGTTTCAAAATGTAATGTTCAATACACAAGGAATGGTATACTCTATTGTAATTATTAATGGGGAAATACTCAAATACTTAATTACTTCCTGTAGTTTAAAATAAATTCTGTGAGAAACTCTCTATGATCAAGCATTAATATCTTTAGCAGTGACTTCAAGAAGCAAATTGGCAATACACCATTAGCACAAAATCCCTTTTTCACATTTGGAAAAGGCCAAAGAAAGCTGCAAAGTAGAATTTTTTTTATATTAACTAATGAAAACATATCTCTCTAGACTATAATGTTGAATTTGGGTGCACAAAATACCCTACCACTTTAATGCACCAATGGGCTGGGCCGGTTACTTAATTAGTTATATCTAAGATAGGATTATAGGTAAGTTTGCTGTTTTGAGTAAGAGTTATCAGAATATGAGACAACAAGTGTCGATTGACTGACCGTCATTAGTATCTTTAATTAAATTATTAGTACTTCATCATCTTTAAGTATATAATTAACGATCTCATTTTGTGATTCTGATTTATATGTGTGTGGCATGTAATTATTCGATTCCAAGCCTTTTTGAAGTGGTAGAAAGTGATGGCTATGATGGAAACATCCCGCCTATAGAGGTCCATGTAGCACTAACAAAAATTCCATTTTTCATAATATATTCATAATAATCTGCTTAATCTTAATGGAACTTCTTTGTTGTACGGAACTTGGTTTTTAATCATAAATTATTAAGTTCACAAACTCTTCAGTGGAGACATATATAGACATGCTTTATCTTTATACTTTCTTGATTTAGTTTAGGGAATATTGTTAACTAGAGGTTAAGAAGGAGAAAATGGAATTGCAGTGTATATAATTGACTTTTAGGCTTCTCATTCATGTATGAGTTTTCTAATCATGATTTTCATAGAATATATAAAAAAAAGTTGAGTATAGTTAAGAATACCGTCGCATTGTATTAATAATAGTACATTTATTTTAATCATTGAATTAAATTTAAATTTAATCTCATTCGTTAATTAATTATTAATATGATGGGATGTTGCACTGTCACATAATAACGTAGTGCGACGTCGTAATATAATAAAAATATACATCTATTTTATTAAATATTGTTTAAGTATTTTAAATCCATCATTTAAATTTATATTTAAAATTATTTTCTACCCTCCTCCACTTACCGGAATCCGGCGACCACCCTCCTCCATCGATCAAAATCCGACAAGCACCTCAGACACACTGGATTCCAGCGACCACCTCAAGTCCTCAAGCACATCGGAATTCCGCAACCACCTCAAGCACACCAGGATCCAATAATCACCGAAATAGACATCCACTATAAGATATTTGACTAGTTTAGATGATGCATCCGCAACAATCTCACATCCACCATGTTTAAGTGGCCATAGACGGACCTGAAAAAAATCACGGTAGACAATGTTGCAGCAATATTTTTGTCATGATGTAGCATTTGGTTGACAATATCAGGAAACATGATGATTCTTGCTACAACATTATAACTAAATGTTGTTACATCGATTTGATACTCTAAAAGTCTAAATAACGAATACATCTACTTTCGCATCAACATTGTGATTATATTGCTATAGTATTGTTTGTCTTGTAAATAAACAATATCCATTAATCTTTTGCTCCCTCCATGTTATGAAATTAAATGGTGTGTTGTATTTCTTCTTTATATTAAACTTGAGTTTAACATAAAAATTAACATGTATTAAATAATTTTAAAAGTCAAAGAATCATATTGTTTATTCCTTTTGTTATTCAAAGGGAAAAATCGTTTCTCTTCTATTCATTTTAAGATTTAAAAATAATTACTTGTGTATTACTTTTTCAATTTTATTAGTAATTTGTTCAACTTTTTCAATTTTTACCATAATGTACTCTTAAATTAAAATTTTAGTAGTTTAATATAATCATATAATTAAAATTTAATTATTAAATTTTTATTATATAATTTTATTAAATTTACTTATTATTATAGGATTAATATATGATCAAAGTTGAATACATCTGAATATTATAAAGTTAAGATAGTAAGATTTCTTGAAAAAGATAAAATATACTTTAATATTTCATATAGTATATCTGACCTAATTCACTAATACAAAAATTAATTATATTAAAACATATATAATATCATAAAGTATAAGAAATGGCGTGTATTAGCGATAGACATAATAGCTTCTAAAGTATAGTATGTATAATGTTTTAAACAAACTGATATACTTTATAAAACTTCTGATTGTATGTTAGTCTATTTATTAATTTTGTATCACAGAGGACTTAATCATCCAATATAACATTTAATTATTAATTTTAAGATATATATATATATATATATATAGGAAGTATGCGGGTGTAATTTATCGCGGTCCTATGAGTATGGTCAAATGGCATTAACCGGACAGGAAATGTCAAATTCAAGACTATTGTTGGTAACTCAACGGCCTTGCGAACTTTCAGACATGATCTTTGCTATTTGAACTCACCACAAAAGTTTCGTCCAGTGATAATACAAGCTTAACATAGCTTTTATTTTTAGCGATACAGGTCATTCTTTAGATGATGACGATTATAGTTAATTAGGAATCGAGTAGGCAATCTAGTTCAAGCATTATAGTATAATAATTGTAGTAAATCTCATATAAATTCTAAAGTCTCTATCATTCTCCCCTGTTGAGATAGTTGACGGATTGTCAACAGATTATTTCAATAAATTAATTTTTTTTGGAGGTGGTTGCCAATTCTAAATCTTCTTTTGCATATCTTGACCCCATGTTCAGGGATGGTAATGGATCGGGCTTCTTGGGGCCCGGTCCGGGTCTAAAATATTTCCATAGGCCCAAGCCTATGAATAGGTCATGAGACTTGGGCCCAAGCACATGCCCATTATGCACATCCTGGGTGTGTTATATATACACACCCAGGATGCCTATGTTGCATACACCCATGATATATATATATTAGGAAAAATTACATACACCCCCTGCAGGATGCCTATGTTGCATATGGATCCCCCAGATCAACAATTACATTCAGGTCCATAAATCCGTTTTTACGTTGACCAACTTAATTCACTATTCATTTGTCTTGCAATCCAAACACGGCCTTAGCCAATTCTTTTCACTTTTACTCGGTTTGGGAAAATTACAGTACCGAAATTTCTTCTTCCACACGCCAAAACCTTCTTTGTCTTCTTCTTCCAACTACTCCGCCATTGATGAAGAATCGACTACTGAGGAAGCAAAATTCGCACCACAACCAGCCATTATTTGACAATCGAAGCTGCAATTGATCGTTGTTGGTGTATGGTGGTGGCGGATCTAAAGTGAAAGGTGTGGCAGAGGACCCAACTTCGGGAGTAGAGGGCCAGAGGTGATGAGGTGATGGGAGATGGAGTACGAGGTGGAGCTAGGTGGTGGTGGCAGATTCGGAGGCAAGTGGTGGTGGCGACGCCGCAGAAAGAGGTTGGTAGTGGTGGATTCAGATGCTTGGTCGACTGTGGTGAAAGGCGAGGGTGGAGATTATTGTGAATGGCAGTGGTGGTAATAATGGTGGCGGCTAAGGCAGTGGTGGCGACTGGAGGTCGAAGATGGAGGGGGCATGAAGGAGGCAGGGAGGAAGAATTTTGAAATGGAGAGAGATGACACTGGTGGTGCGGTGGAGGTTCATGGTGGAGACTGGCGAGAGGAGTAGTAAGGAAGAAGACGGTAAGATTTCTGAAGGAAGATAAACTTAAGGCTGTTTGGCCAAATGCAAAAGCTGAAATTCAAACAGGGGCAAAAATGACTTTTCCGGACTTAAGTTCGCTGAAAGTCAAATTCGTGGACCTGGATGTAATTGATTTTTATCGACTAGGA
>JAYMSP010000511.1:0-49039 GCA_036897095.1 Plantago elongata
TATATGGACCAACATAATCTGATTTTGTGGTCACCCAAACGACAACCTACGTTGTCCCATTCGAGTGCTGAAGCTGAATATTGTGGGGTCGCTAATGTCGTTTCCGAATCATGTTGGATTCGTAATCTACTACTTGAGCTTCACTGTCTTGTTACAAAGGCTACTCTACTTTATTTCTGACAATATTAATGCTATTTATCTTTCGGGTAATCAGGTACAACAAACGAACCAAGCATATTGAGATGGATATTCATTTTGTTCGTGAACAAGTTGCACGTGGAAAGATTTGCATGCTCCATGTCCCTTCACGTTGCCAGATTGCAGATATCTTCACGAAGGTACTTCCTCGAGTATTGTTTGAGGATTTTAGATCCAGTCTAAGTGTTCCTCCTCCTCCCGCTTGGGGTGTGATAGATTGTAGAAATAGACTAGGATTAAATATTTATATAATCTAGCTAGATTAGTAGAATCAGATTAGAATTAGATTCCTAACGTGGTCAGATTACTTTTGTATAAATACGTATGTATACTCTTGATTATAATTTATAGAAATCATTCCTTCAATGATTATAATCTCACATAAAAGAGGAAACACCAGGAAAAACTTACCAACACTTATATCAATGTTACACGAACAATCAGACTCCGTCTTTAATAGCCATCTACAATGAATCTGATTCACAAAGGGAATTAGATTAAACCACAAAGTATAAATGAAATTAAGAAATCTTGTGAACAAATGTCGATTTTCATTTGGTTTTCCCTACTCTCAGGCCTTGCTATCTCCCAAGTGCTCCAAACAAACACATCAGGAGAACAAAAGTAAAGATGCAAAATTGATGCCTAATGTATCCACGTACCTCAAAACATGACCCGAACGGGACATCGTGTGCCTGTTGTATAGTCTCGAATACCTAAAAAATTGGGTAAAAATGAATATAGCCATGCCACAACTGCGTGAACTTAACTAGTACAATACTGAAAGTTTGACTCTGACCAGTGTTTTCTTATCCAGTGACAGAACAACATGTTGCCACTCTGTCATTGCTGTATCTGGAGGGCACATTGGGCTGTTGCACAAGGACCTCAATGTAATTTCTCTGACTTGACCTTTGTACTCATCGGCGGGATGCCATTGGCCCATCTTTGCATCATAGAAACTTTAAAAAATTAATAAAAGTCATCAAGATCATGAAACCAACACTTTTGATTCCATGCCAAAACACAAATATCAGTTTCAGTCGTTCGGTACTTACTTGAAGATTAGTATCCTTCCGAACTGCACGGTAATCATCTGTAAAAGTTGAACCGTCATTTAACAGGAACTTGAAGTATTCCTCTGCTGTAGATGGAAAAGTATCCTGTGAAAGAAGTAGATAAAAGATAAAGCAATGTTGTAAAACTCTGATATATCAAAATGACTATGAACACACTTACGCTGCATAAGTAAGACAGCACTTCTTCTTTGATGAACGGTTGAAACTTTACAATCTTGACACTGCTGCTTTCTTCAGAAATCTCAGGTTTATTTTGGCTGCTGTCTCTGACAGAACTGCTGCGTGCTCTCAATGCCACCTGTTCCTTCTCCTGTGTGTAAAGAATTAGAGTTAGAAAAATGAGAATCTAATTCAGAAAATCCAAGTAGCAAGAACCAAGGCAATTTTATACACACTATAGGAATTTTAAATTTAAAACCACTGCCCTGCAACTAAAATAAGTAGCTTTTATGCACAATCAAATGATCAAAAGGAAAAAGATTCAAGAAGAGGGTCAAACCTTTTTCTCAGCTTCTAGCATAGCATGATAGTTTCTTATTGAACGTTGTAAAGTTTTTATAGCATTATTTCTGTTCCAGAAGGATGCAAATTTATATCTGACTCTACCTGAAAGAAACACATATTAAGAAGCTTTTATATAGTTATTACCCTCCATAATCTATTACAGAAAGAGAGGTAGTACTTTCTAATCGAGTGCCATGTGATAGAAACATGATAAGTGAGTGCCCATTTGTCAAACAAGAAATAAAAATTGAGTCATTTGTAAAAATCATCCCAAAACCCAGAGCATAGAGCACATGGCCTTAAATATTTCATATTCAATTTGTACACATTAAATTACTGACATATTATAAAACGAAAAAAATTCGAAGAATTAGTAGGGAGCAGAATATTGTGTGGGTGGGTGGTTGGGAGGGGGGGGGGGGGGGGTGAGAGAGATAGAGGGAGAGTATTGATCAATGAGCATATATTGTTGACGAGGAACAACACTAGCTGGAACTTCTTGAGGCCCTATTTAACAGAAACAACTCTAAAGATAATGTTTAAACTGCCACAATTACGCCATGAGTTTGCTTAAATGATTACATGCAGCCCCGTACCCCAAGCCAAAAGACTACATTCTGGACAAAACGATTTCACTAGATGAAGTTCCAAGTTCAAGATATGCATGCAGTAACAACTTCCCAATTGAAATGGCATGCAAGTTGATTCATACTGAACCAGTAATCACACTGAAACAAGGGATGCCATATCATCAATGCGTCACCTACATAACAAAAAAATATATATGCTAACCGTCACGGTTGCCCAAAGGAGGCACTCCATGTCCCCCAGCACCCGTGCGAAGAACAATCGTAATAGCAGGATTAATAACTGCATGTTGAGTCCTCCTTATCTGAGATGGCAAATAAGTAAACAGATTCAGTCATTTCATAGTTCTTGTTAAGGCCCATGAGCGTGCAAAGATATGGTAGAAGTTGTATACCTCATCTATGTCTCCCAAGGGTATTATCACCTGCCAAGGCACAAACTAAACTTATTGCCACAATATGTTGCAGATAGTCAGTAGTCTTATAGCCATGAGGCTCCTCTCTTTCAAACAAAACGTACTTAAGGAAATATATAGACATATATTATCATTGTTTCCAGGATGTCACTGAATTACTGATAGCAGTAACAGGTGGCCAAGAGGACTACACGGCTGCATATACAATAGGCCTTGGGGTCATCAAGGATGCACAAGTCTTTACCGCAAGAATTCAAAAGGTTACACTCAAACAATGTACTGACGACTCATTAAAATCATCACAGATTCTTCTCCTGGTATATACTTATATGCTTCTCTGGCATGTTTTTTTTTTCTTACACCGATTTTGTGGCCAAAGATGCTTAAATGTTTGAAATATAACCACAAACGAGAAGATCATACCTAAACAGCTTCTATGGCAGCCCAATACTCTTTGATATTACAAACACTGGTTCTAACCACCAAATTAGTTTGTAACAAGATCTATCCACTCTGAGAGGTCACAAACCATTATAATTCATCTACCCATGTCTTAGGGTTTGGCATGTCATAAAAGATCCTCAGCTTCACATATCACAAATCCTCGAGGGAAAACTCTACAATGTGCTGAGATACACACCTATTTACATGTGCATCAAACAAGTCCATACATAGTAACAACAACAAGCCTATCAAATGTAACTACTAACATGCAACAGATTTCATATTTTGGAGGAAGAAAACGCCGCAAAGGAGAATTGCTAAGATGGCCTTAAAAACCTGCCCATAACGGGATTCCAGAGAAATGGGAAGAGACAGGTTTTTCCAGCAAGATCTACAGAGAAGTTTGATGATTCCGTTTCATTTCCTTGTGGATGCATTTAAGAAGGTAGATGGACGGAAATATAAACAGAGGGAACTCAGTAATAATAATTGACCTTCATTTGCTTTGAGAAAACATTTGAATGAAAGCATAGGTGCCAAGCTGATGCGTAAATCCGGCCATGGTACAAAAATGATCTCTCAAGAGCGCATGAGTAGCTATGTTCAACAACCTGAAAGGCAGGACCATTATCAGCAAGTGAAACTACTTAAGAACTCAATGAGAAATCCTCTGTCCAAGCACAAGTAAGGAACTTCACCTCATCAGGAAGAAGATTAAATATAGTCTGCAGAGGCCCAGGCTGCTGATGAACAACTGGATGTTTATCTAACCTCCTATGAGTGTTGGCCCCACGATAGACATTTGAATCCCTGATAAGAAATTGGAGAAAATACTTAGGTACATCTAAGAAAAGAAAATGACCACACCCATTGGGCTCTTGATCCAAAGTATTTTGTAGGCTACATCTAACCCACAATTTAATGCTTAAAATACAAGATTTATTAGGAAAGGGCTGCTGTTTGGTAGGTGCTAGAAGAAGAATAGAAGCAAAAAGTAATGTTACATAAAGCTAAGCCTATAAATTAGTCTTGGATAAGAATAATGCAGATAATTCATGATCTATTCAAGCAGATCCCCAGCGTACCAATCATTCCTTGGTCTCAATGCTAGCTCCCAAGTGTGATCTGATGGAATACTATTGGATTACACATATTTCCTCAGCCGTTAAGCTTGAATAAGCACAGTGTGAGATTTAGATAACGACTGGACCGACACCACCCTCTTCCAGAGTTAACTACTTTATGTAAACGATCAGAGTTTAAATGGACAAGGTCTTAACATTTAAAATGGTTTGTTAAGTATATGTAAACCTGATAGACCAATAGATTGGAAAATTCAAATCAATACCACAAAGTAGAATCCTCACTGGAGAAGCTTTACACTTGGGAGGCAGCCTATTGGGTCGATACCAGGACACATATTCTATGATGCTTTATATGGATTAACAATTGCCACGCGTCAAAGTTTTCCAAGAACTAACTGTTTATACTTTTCAGGACTTGATTAAGAAGCCAGCAACACGTAATGACAGATTAAAGAAGCCGCACAAATTACCATTGTGCAGAATATTACCTAAAAGACTTCTCTTGGACTTTGAGTGTCTTGATCTGAATACACACCTGAGACAATCAAATAAAAGATAGTCTAAATTTTTACCTACGTAGAAAAATTAAAGACCGGAAGATACTTCCATAAGATCATATAGCTCACTAGTTAGTGCATCATCTAAGTATTTATGCAGAGTCACATCTAACTGTAGTCATTACCTGTCCTGATGAACTGTCAAGTGGGTACCACACAGCACCAGATTGGAGTTCATGTTCAACAGAGATAGTTATTGAACCAAGAACTGCACTTTTCCAGATTATATCCCAGTCATGGATTGACACAACAATCTGCTCACGTAAAAAGCAGATGAATTCTTTGAGAAAAGAAAGAGAACACAGCTAGCCACCCACAAATTGTGACATCACATTGAGTAAGCACGGTAAAGTACATGTAAAGATGCTCTTACTACTCCCTCCAAATCTCCAATCTAGGAGTCTGGAGCATATTGACCAAAGATATCCAACAAATGTATTTTTTGATCTTTTTATAGTAACACAATCATCTTTGAACCTTTTTCAGGACTTTTAGACATTGTGTAAAGTTCATTTGAAGTTTTTCCTTCGAATGGTCCAGTCCAGCATCACCTATTTCACTTTTTTGTTTTTTAGCTGCAAAAATTTTCAGCAGAACTCATTTTTCGTGGTTATCCTCACATCAGTATTGTGCTAAGGTCTACTTCATGCTATGATGCAAACATTCACATAAAGGGCACGATAGTGGAACATAAGTCATAACCAATCTAAAAGGTCTTCACTGGTTAGCCGGCCAATATAATATTGTGAAAAGCTGTTACATGTAAAAAATATTGCATGTACATTAAATAACTAGGCATATTATCCAAAAAACGAATCAACCAAAGTATGACAATTATATTTGTATGAAGCAGGCAAGTGATAAACAGAAAAGTTCCTTTTATTTTCAAGATCACATTTGCTATGGATGGGAGAAATCCACTAAAAGGTAAAAGGTTTTACCCCAACTTTTCCACTTTCTTCTTATAAGTGTCTATGTAGAACAACTACCTCCACAGGAAGCTCATCAACAGAAAAATTGAATTCCTCGCCCCACATGGGATTTCTTGAGCCTGGAACCATAGAACTACAAGCACATAAATTATATCTTATGATATATTCGAATACTTGCATCACAATGGGACAGAAAAGAAACAACTTGACGAAAGCACAAACTTTAAATAAAACGATCTAGTGGTATAGTTTTTGTCTCGCTAGTAAAGGTTATACTACTCAAGAAATAGAAGCTGGCTGAAATGTAATTACAGACTGATTCTGAACCTGTCATGAATTGTGTGCCTAGTGGTGGTGTCTTATATGTGTCGCATTGATTGAAATCCAATTCAAATAGGGTTGGGGTTTGAGTTGGTTGAACAGAAATCAATTACCATTTCATTCAATTAAATTCGGAATGCATAATTAGCATTAGGAAATGTTGAATGTGCTCATTTACTATTTCGATTCATGGCCTTTAACAATGAACATATTTCTTGTAAAAACTTTATAGCATGGAATTAGTATTCTTCTTGGTTATCACCAATTCACCGTACATGGATCCTTTTCACTTTTGGATCTATTGAACACATTATTCTTATTCACACTAAATATCAAGGATATTCGGAAACATAAGATGCAGAGTGTGGAGTTTTAGGAGCAAGTAATGACTATACAACGCAAGGCATTCCTAAAATTACCCTTAATGTAGTTTAGCAAAATAATTGTACGAAACAAATGGAAAAGGAGAAGGAAACTTATAAAGCCTGGAAATAGAACAGGAGTCTCAGATCATATACAAGGATGTTAGAGGCCGTAGTGCAATTACCTGAAGCGCTTTTCTTTACCACAGGTGATAATAGCATAAGGATCAGAGGTGCCATTAATATTTGCCCCCATAAGATTCTTCGCAGCCAAGAGCTCCACCTGAAAGCATGGGCTGGATGTTGAAAATACGAAGTTGTTGAAATCTGCACCCTAGTTTTAAAACTCCAGGCACGTAGACGACACAAAACAAGAACAATAAGATTTGAGGTTACCTTGATCAGGTACATAAAATTAGCTAGGGGGTCTCCTTTAAGCTGGCCCATCTGCAAAGAAAAGTACACAGGTGTATGTACACCAAGATATGAATTAGAAACCAGAAAATGTACAATGTAACTAGACACAAGATGTTAAAAACATCATATATCTTCAAAACAAAAGCTCCTAGGATCTGCAACATACAAATATAATGAAAAGGCAGTACCAACACAAGAAATTAGTAATAAGCTTTTCGGTTAGGATGAAGCAAATTTTCCACCTGCTCAGTTTGGAAGTTGAAGGGTGATGATTAATTTTTGTGATAAAAAATCCAAGCATTAGCATTTGAAAGTATTAATAAAAATGACTACCCGATTTGACACTCTCTACAAGTTGGAGCTTTTAGACGAGATTGAATTATATTAATGAGTTATGTTTTACAGCAAATTAGAGTAGAAGAAGTAATAAAAGGTGAAAAAGTATCTCCATTTCCGATTAATAGTATGTGTATTCTAAAAGTAGATAAATCAAAGATACTGATACAATTGTGAAGAATTACTGAGTAGAAATAGAGCAGCGTAAACAGAGTCAGATCGGAGTAGTTTGCTACACTGACAAGTAGTAAAGCGATAATTGGAATGAAAATAAAAAATGATGATAAATTGAGCATGTAAGAGGAGGAATAAATAGTTACATTAAACAACATGAGTTGTGTTTGTGTATGTGTATTGGCAATCTGAATTTTGGGATCATCGGCGGCGAAAGCAAAGTAGCAGTAGGAAGCGACGACGAAGGCGGCGGCAGCAGCGGTGATTTGTAGCTCCCACCATGAGGGGAACAGAAACACCATCGCCGTATCAACGACAGACATGATCACCATTTGATTTGATTTCTCTTCAACACAACAAAACACAAGTACTAGTAGCAGTAGTAGTAGTAGAAAACAAACTGCATTGCCGAAACGAATCGACAGCTGCCTGACTTCAAAATTATCAGTGTATAAGTTGTTGCGTTGCCGTTATAAGTATTATACTATTACGGTCTCCTCGAATACAATGCACAAAGTGAGTGAGCGTGCGTGATGATGAAAGATGGTGGTCATCATGTCAAAAGTGGGACACACTCACCACGCCAGGTGTGTGTTTGTGTGACTGACACTATTTTTTTATTAACTTCATAATTAACTTTACTCACCACCAGATCATAGGCTAGGAGGACATATCGAGGGCCAGGCTACATATATTGGAATTACCTACTCACTAACTCCTGGGAATATACGTCCCTAATTATTACTCCATCCGTCCGAAGAACTTTATACGTATAATTCTATAAAAAAAATTAAAGTAATAATAAAAATTGAAGAAGATAAAAAATATATAATTTATGTGTAAATATGAAATTATTTATTATTTATTAGTGGTGGATAGCTTCCTCTTTTAATAAAGTATGAAATTATGTGGAACAAACAAAAATACAAATATACGAAGTTCAGTAGAATAGAAGGAGTACATTTAAGAGCCACAAAGGGAACATCCCAAATGAAATTAAAAGCTTAGTATACTTTTATATCTAGAAGATATCATAGCTTAAGTTCTTATTAAATAAATATGCCTTTTTATAAAGTAACTGCGAGTATGCTGCTATCGTAATTAGACTCTCTTAATAAACTATACTTTTTAGGTAGAGGAAGACTAACTCCAAAGTAACTTATTATTATAAAAAGATGTAAAAACTTGATGAAGTAATTCTTTAGCAACTTCTCTTAGATAACAACTATTGCATGCCTTCTTGGTCATTTATTCTAAAAGTGTGTTTGATTCCTTCTTTTGTTAGATGATTGCAATGATGTTTTACTCGCCGTATACAAAATATACCTCTACGAGCTCCAGTTACATCATCAATCTCCTAATGTCCCCAAATATAAGGTGTTGGTGTTACTACAACCTGCTAGTTAAGACATGTAATAAGAAATTTAGAATCGGTTTGGAGACATATTTTATTTATTTGTTCAGTTCTACAAAGGTTTAATCCGTTCTTTAGAGCTAGAAGCTCAGCCGTATTATGTTAAGACCCTGGGTCCAACGGATCTTACACGAGTTATTCAAAATGACTAGAGTCCGTTAAAAGAGCTCAACCCGGTGGAGTATCTATTTAATATTCTATTCTATCTTTAATTTAAGCTATTTTAGCATATTAGATTATGTCTTGATTAGCAAGACAGAGAATAAAGGCAAAGTAGCTTCAAGAGTCTATTATTCTTAGAATTAGTCTATTGTTAAGTAAGTCTGGATCTCTGAGTATATGACAACAATACTCATTAAATTCTTCATTTTTAAAATTTTTTTATTATTTTTTGTTTTTCAAATTATCCAACAAGAGGTGATCATTTTCAGTTGTGATTCAGAGTTTTGAGCCATTTAAAAAGTACTTTCAAAAAGGTTTTGTGTGAGTGATTTCTCATATTCATCAATTTGGTAAGTTTGAAGGTGGTTGGGCATTGGAAAAATAGGTGTTGAGTAGTTTCAGGTTGTACCCCGGAAAGCGAACATATATTATATGAAAGGAAGTTATGTTTGTATAATTTGTCCATTAGAGGCAATTTATTGAAGGCTACAAGCCAAACAAAGAACTTAATTCTCAACTGGATTTTTAGAGTTTATTCTAAGACGAATTTGGTAGGGTGGGTGGTTCTGTCGAATTTAAGAGGAAAAAGTAAGCTTTTTTAACTGAGAATTTACCAAACTTTGAGTGTTGCGAGACTAAGAAGTCATGATGTTGCTCTTGCACTGGGATCCCAAGAATCTCATATACAGTTTCCATGGGCAAGTGTTCCCTAAGTTTGTTGAAATTCCATTTTTTTTTCTTGTAAGAATTCTTTACCAATATGGGATTAGTGCTTGAATGGTGTTATCTGCAAGGATTTTATCGGGAATCCACTGGTTGAGCTAAAAGTTTGTTTGTTCTCCATTTCCAATAATATGGAGAAGGACTTTTCTAAAAACTTCTTGAAGTTTAATTGTATTCATTCAAAATCAACTATGGTATGATCTTAATTGCTTCTGCTTGGAGAAAATTGGTATTCGGAAAATACTTATATTCTTATAGACAACATATAACAAATTATATGTCCTAAAAGCTAGTTTTCAAAGACGTTTTAATTAGTAGAAAGTCATTGTTAAGAATATGCAAATTCCGAATACCTAATTCTCTAGGGTACTTTTAGTTTACAAACTAGTTTCAATTTTACTTTTTCTTTTAGTATTACCATTTTTCTTTCCGTTCTAAAGAAAGTGGGTACTTGTTCTTCTAGTTTATCCAAGCAAGTGATAGAAATTTTAGTAATTAATATGCAGTAAGCTAGTATTTCTTTAGTTACTACTTTTATCAGAACAATTATTATTGCATAAGATAATATTGATTATACCAAATAAAATTATCTACACTAAAGACAAAATGTTATTGTAATGATCGGAATCGGAGCAGAATATTTTAATAATATTTTGATTATAGTTCTTGACGAATTAGTAAACGGTTAGTTCGCCAACGAGTTTAGCTGAATTAAAATTAAGATAAATTTAGAATTGAGTCGATTTAAGATTCAAATTAAATTAAAGCTTTGAAGTCATCGGACTAATGATTAATAAAATAAAAAAAATTGTAAAATTATTTTTGGTTCTACTTTATTTCGCATAGAATATCGTCCCGGGTGTCGAATTCGTATTTATTGAAATTTATTTACGAACCATTTGAAGTCCAGAATAAAATAGGTATATATATTTTGCATAATTTCGATTGTACCCTTGTGCCTATTTCTTCTCCTTCAGTCGTCCGTTTTCATTCCTTCCGTCCATTTCCTCCTTCTTCGCGACGCCACCGGCCGCCAGCCGCCACGGTGAATTTCCCATTTCACCCTTTCTTCTCTGATACGATTCGTGCACGGGAATATTGGAGCGACGAAGCTTGTAAAACAAGCCGAATTCAACAAGCTTCCAACATAAGCATTACCGCCACAAGTAAAGGTCGGCCGGAAAGAGAGACAACCAAGCTTATCCGTGACGCTTGGTCGGCCGGGAACCTCTATAAATAGCCCCATCGCCTTCCTCTTCCGTCACACCATCAAATCCACCGGAAAAAAAAATCGAAGCAGTAGCTTCATCCTCTCACCCATTCTCTCTCGCCTTCACCTGCATCACTCGTTTCACCGTTCGTTGCTTGCACCTGACTAACTGGTCGCGCTCTCGATCGACTCTACCGGTTGGTGCCCCCTTCTCTTTCGATTTTAATCGAATTCTGGGATGGGGAAACTGAGTTAATTAATTGTTACCTGTTTGATTTCGTCTGGTCTGCCTTTTAGTCGATTTAGCTTTATTGGACTATAGAGTCGCTCGGTGTTTGATTGTTGTTTAAGTTGATTTAGCGTTGAGTTATGAGCTGTACTGTGCTATTGTGTTTGTGTATAAGCTGAGTTTGATATATGCTTGTTGAGGTGTACTATTGTGCGTGACTGTGTGTGGTTGTCGACTGGTGGGTGATTGATTTGGTTGCACTGCATACTGCGTCCTGCCTAGTCCGTGTCTGATTCTTGGTTGGGCGTGACTGTGTTGTTGTGGTTTTCCGAGTTATGTAGCCTATTAATGTTGCAGTTTATTTATGCTAGTTTGTAGTGGTTTGTTTTCCTACCGCCAATTGCTGCTTTGAATTGAATTAGTGGATTGTGTATCTGAGACATGGGGTTGTGTTCTATAGTGCATATCAAACTGTTCGGGTGTCTTTTATCTTAGCACATGTTGTACTTGCTGTGAGAGTCTGATAGTGCTGGCTGGTGTATTTCGTTAACTGTCAGTTTTAACTCTGTGGGTTGCGAGTAAAAGTGATTCTCGGAACCGCCAAAATTATGAGTTACAGTGCGTCTTGCTGCTATCTGTCGGTGTTTGGACTTGATTTGTCTGCTCATCTCAACTATATGATGTGTGTTGTTGAATCTGGACTGCGTCATGTATGTGTATTTTGGGTCTGTGTCTGATGCATATGCACTGTTGAATTACTTGTCGCAGTTTCTTCCGTTCTTGAGCTTTCAAAATTCACTATGTCAAAATTGATCTTTAGCTGCGTATAATTGATCTTGTAGCTCACTCGCAGATGTATGCTCCTTTAAATCTGCACCACTATTGTCTAGCTAGCCAAGTTCAAGTTTTAGTTAACGCACCATTCATCAACTAAATTATGTGTAGATGTTGATTCGATTGGATGGGTTGGTCTTGACTGTGAACTAGGGCGTTCATATTGCCCTGCTTTCTTCTTCGATTTCTGATAGTTGATTGCATCTTGGTTGTTTACTGCTTTTCTGGCTTGACTGTGAGTAGTGTTTCTGTTCTACGTGAAGCCTAGGATTCGGGTCCCGGGGTAACATTTTATTCCAGTATAGGGAAGTTGTCTGACGGTCGATTAAAGATGTTAACGACGTTTTTACTAATATAGGTAACTAACTAGTCGACGAATTAGACGATCTTGAGAATAAGCGAGCATCTAAACCAGGTATGGGTCGAATCTTCATAATACCTTGCATTTATTGGTTTTTATGAAATAACTGTTTTATAACTGTGATTTGATAACTGTTAATATTATATCAAGCGACGGGACTTGATATAATATTATTTTATTCATTGAGGATCAAGTTATGTGCGTGTCCCGACATATGATTTCTGATGTATGTAACGTGTGTGAAACATTTCATAAAAAACATGGATAAATGTTAGCTCTCATGTATGTTGTGCTTTGTCTTTGTGACACCGTCTTTATGACATTTTGTCTTTGTGACGCCTGTCTACGTGAGATTGTCTTTGTAAAGCCGTCTTTATGACGGGATATTGTCTTTGTGACGTCGTCTTTATGACGGGATATTGTCTTTGTGACGCCGAGTACTCGTGATTCCTCTGATCAAGGAATATGTCGTAGACCTCTGTGGGCCACCGAACGTATACTAGTGGCCGCCACATATGTTTGAGTGAGCTAACATGTTCTGAAAACTGTTTGTAAATTCATGATGTAACTTTTATATGCATGTGTTGAATTGTGTGAAAATCTGTTGATTGCAATTACTTGATCCGGACGTTGTGTATTATGAAATTCACCCTTGAACTTTGTACCTCAGACAAGAGTTAGTTGAATGTCCGAGAAGTACCATTTTGCTGACGAGGCTGACTTATAGAAGTTACTAGTCTCTTTGTACAGTAAGATTTTGTATTTTGGCCTGTATAACATTAACGTGTAGTTAAGGTTTGGATATGTCGTACTTTTGGACTGTAGATATGCTAATACCAGTAACCACTCGCATGTATATCATTTTGAAAATGCTTTCGCTAAAACTCTGATGTAAATTATGTTTCGAAAAATTATAGTAGCCCGGCGGTTGGCATTTTATATTAGGATGTTTGTCTGTGAGACTGACAGGTGGATAAGGCTTCGTGTGGACGGGGGAATGTTCACACGGCCGGTCATGCCAACAGGCGGAGTGGTGAATATGTTATTAAACGAATATTACATGTAGCGGGACCCACTGTGTGGTCCCGGGGCGTGACATTTGTAGTATACAATTAAAAAATAAATATATTGATATTCTGTCATTTTTAAAATTTTAGTAAATTAATTTCTAAAAATAAAATTACTAAATCATTTTGAGTAAGTCTTGTGACAGACAGTATGTAGATAATTTATCTAGAGACAGATTTATTTTCTTAAGATAATCATCGATATTACCAATCAAAATATTTATGTTCTCAATATCGATATTTTTTCATATTAAAAAAGAACTTGATTTGGTTAACGACATATGCATTTTAATTAATAACAAAAATAATTTTTCTAAAAATATATATCGTTATTAAATAAATTAATTAGAAACTTTGTGGATCATTTTATGTTATATAACTTCAAATTAAATTATGTCATATATTAACATGGAAGTAAATCATGTAAATTAGTTTGCATGTAACTGAATTTGGGTACATGTAATGGATTGGAGTATATGTGAATGTGCCTTCTTGAAAATGATTCCCCTCTGACAATTAAATAAAGTAGCACCCTTATTCATTTCCACATACAAGAGCATGAGCCCGGAATCATCTCATCGTTTTATTGTGTTTTCAGATGTTATTAGAAGATTATCACGGCTAGAGAATGATGAAGTCCTAAAGCACTGACGAAGATTGATCAACGTTCTTGAAGTTTTCTCTAAAACACACCGTTTGATGCAATACCAAGCTGAAAAGCCCTTGAACAAATGTTTCCCAAGTGCAAAACTTACTCTCAAAGTCGAAGATCAAATGTCAAATTCCACAAAGATTTTAAAGTGTTCTTTATGTAGTTCGTCGAATTCCCAACAAGTAAGTAATTGAAAAGCACTTCCAAAGTTCACGTTTCGATTCGAGATCAAACCTAGATGTCCTCGAGTCTACGTTTCCTCAACTTTAAAGTCAAAATTCTAAAACAAATATATTTAAGTTTCAAGTTCACCACTTACACTTCAAACAATTGTCTATGTTTTATTATGCACTAAAATACAATTTAATTTATTAATGATAAGATTGTAGGTATATGGAAGGATGAAAATCCAACTTATAACTCGTTACACTCAACTTAATCAGTATATATTGTGAAATAATTATTAGTATATATTGTGAACTAACTATATTTATTTAGGTATATTATAAATACGTAATATAGTAATTGTCAACCCTCCATTGCAATTTGAGAAAACATGCCGGCATGATTAGCAATTACTAGGATAATTGGGCCAATTGTATAATGTTGTTAATCGAATCGAATCGAGTTGAGTAATGTGATATTTAGCTTTAAGTTTGACCTAGGCTTGTTAATAAAAGCCAATAAAAATCTGGCCTCGTGTTTGATTCGGACTCAATAAATAATATTTTTGAATGAATCTTGCTATTGATAAATTTAAGAATAAAAATTATAAATTTATTTAAACAGTGAAATATAAAATTAAGTTCGAGCTCAATTCAGCTGGTCTAGTTTATGGAGCAGTCGAACTGAACTACATTGCAAACTTTTGGCGAATGGTAATAGGTTTAGGTCATTTGGGAGAGTATAAAAGCGGCTTTGAGTTTATAATATAAAAAAGAATGAAGTTATAAATTTATTTAAACAGTGAAATATAAAATTAGGTTGGAGCTCAATTCAATTGGTTTAGTTTATCGAGCAGTCGAGTTGAACCACATTGCAAACTTTTGGCGAATGGTAATAGGTTTAGGTCATTTGGGAGAGTATAAAAACGGCTTTGAGTTTATAATATAAAAAAGAATAAAAATTATAAATTTATTAAAACAGTGAAATATTAAATTAAGTTCGAGCTCAATTCAGCTGGTTTACTTTATGGAGCAGTCGAGCTGAACCACATTGCAAACTTTTGGCGAATGGTAATAGGTTTAGGTCATTTGGAGAGTATAAAAGCGGCTTTGAGTTTATAATATAAAAAAGAATGACGTTCCTATGTTGTTCTCTTCTTCTTCTTCTTCTTCAGTGCTTGCTCTCCAAAGCCAGACGCCGCTTTGTCTTGTCGCCGCCAACCCCTCCTCTTCCATCCTCGCTCAGGTACTTTTCATTCCTAATTTCTGTCTTTAACAAGGTCTTGTTTCTTAATTAATTCACTCATTCTACTCAATTCTTGTTTCTTTTAACAAAATAACCAGCTCAATTCATGCAGTATAAAACAAAAAACCGAAATGTGTCTAATTCTTCCCAAATTCCCAGTTAGTTATACTCATCACCTCAAAAACTAGCTTCTCTTTCACTTTCGCCCATTTATTCTTGTGCGATCCCCATTTATAGAACATTTAAATTAACAAAACCAGGTAAAAGATAGTGTTTTTAACCAGGTTTACGCAATTATAATCGATAGCCAAACAGTTTAATGCTACTGAGTTTTTTAAAATGATGAAAAATCAATGATGATTTAGGATGCGTCTGACCTGCTCTTCGTTGTCACTGTTACTATGTTACTAATTTGAGGTGTATATGACTTTGGGATCTTCTGCTTTACAAGCTAGCTGACATTGTAGGTTGGGAATCTTCGTAGGTTTTTATTGATTGTTGCCAATTCTGCCTCTTAGTGTTACTGTGTTAGCAGTGAAAGGTAGTGGTATTTGTAGAGCTTGAATGTTTACAAGGGCTAGGCCGTCAAATCATAAACTAAGCTTGCGTGGAGCTGCTGAATGTAGTACGAGAACTGGATCCTGTTCCTCCGAGAACATATAAATGCAGTTTGTGTAGTGCGTAAACTATAAGGCCTTAGATTCGGCCAATACAACATAGTTATGGGGGATGGGTCAGGCACTTTTCATTGCTGTTAGCCAAAATAGAAGAGCAACTTCCTAATTTTCACTTTTCAGTGGTTTTTCCTTTTTGTGCCATATTGTATATCTTATTATGTGCAGTGATTCATTCATAATTCAAGGCAAGCAGAAGTTGTCTTTTATCTTTCCGTGGGGAAACAGCCAAAATAAATACTTTTAATAGTTTACAAGAGAACATACATGCTCTATGTAAATTACCTTTTGTTTTTGTTTTTTAAAGTCATGTTATTATGAATTGGTAAAAAACTAATAAGTTTCTCTATTAATTGTTTTATAGTTTTCAGTGAGGATTTACATTCTCGAGGTCGACTTAAGAGAAAATGCGTGAGTCTCATGGGTCCTAATTTACTAGCTGATGCTGGTATAGGTAGTTACCCGTTTCTTACTGCTGATCAGAATATCGAAAGGATATATGAAGAATTTGATCGGAATAGTCTGAATTGCAAAAGTCATTGCCAAAATATCTTTGGAATGCAAGATATGACAAACGGAGGAATTGGTTCTCTAAAAACTGCCGAGCATGCTCCTGTTGATGTTCTGGAAATTTCACGAAACAGGGATGTCAAGTTGGTTGCTAAAGAAGATCCTGATGCCACTGAAAATTCGAGTTCATTTGCTGATACAGCCTCAGGAAATGGAGATACCGGAATTAGTGATGCTGAAGTTGAATCACAGTTCTTTGGTGAAGATGATATGGCACCCCAGTTTGATAGATTCAGCAGTGGTTTTCCCACAAGGTTCTAACTTTTGTTATTGAATTTCATTAAATATATGTACTTGCAGTCCTCTTTGTTATTAGTAACTGTCTTCTGCGTAATCTGGATTTTTTAATTCTTCATTGCTTTTGATATAAGTTACATAATTCTTGTTGCTACTGCCATTATTCTTATAATATGCAGAAGTATGTTTCTACTGATATAAAAGGTCTAAAATTAGTTTGAGCTGCTCATCTGTTTTGGAAAATGAACCTTGCTTATTTATGATCTGTTATGTGTTATGATCAATGTTTTCAGTTGGCCTAGTCTTGATATCCATATTTATGTAGGTCTATAGAGAAACTAACTTTTGATCCCAAATATTTTCATCTTTCGGCAAATTTTCTTGTTTTCTGCTAATGACATGTGAATCCTTTCAGGAAGAAAAAATTGACTAATCATTGGAGAAACTATATACATCCTCTAATGTGGCGATGCAAGTGGACGGAAATAAAAATAAAGCAATTGGAGTTGCAGGCATCAAAATATGATCGATATCTTGCTGCCTACGATCGGAGTAAACATGTAGCATCAGATCAAACAATTGAACAATGTGGCTCAAGGTCTCTCCCGTTTAGATACAAAGGTCGCGGAAATAAGCCAATGAGAAGGTTTAAGCGAAAGAGAGTAGAAGATACAACCGACGTGAAGTTTTACATGTCAAATCATAACCTTTTCTCCCAAAGGGGTAAGACTACTTTGTGCATGCTATACCATAGGACTCCTTTATCTTGTTTTTTAAGCTGTATAATAACTACTGTGTAACACATTGCAGAAAATAAGCGGCTTGATCTTGATGGAGTTGCTTGCGAGGATCTTGGAAATGCAGGTTCTTTTTTAATCTTTTATTCGGTAAAATCCAAGTACAAGTGTGTGCTTGTTTATATCTTCTGATAATTTTGGATTTTTTTTTAATCTCATGTAAAGGGTATTAAGATCGACATAATCTCAAATTGCTAGCGAAGACGATTACCTGAATTTCCAAGAATAATTATAAATGGCCTTTTGATTAATGAAAATTGTTTCAACGGTCTTCTCAAATATTTAAATATGGATATTAAAATGCAAGTTTTACCTATACATAGTTATATCATATGTGCGTTAACTTCACCGTTGCTTTAGTGGATTTCATTTCAAAATTTTCTACTATTGAGTCATGGGTTCTACATCATTTAGCAATCCCACTTACACTTAAGTATTGTGTTTTTGGTGAATTACATATACTATTCAAATTAGAGATTAATTCCCAGACTTTTATGTGTAAATTATGGACACCATGTAAGATCTAAAAGCTTGGGGATTAGTAGTGCGAGGTAGCCATATAGGAGGGGTATATGTAATTTTCCCTAGTGTGTTATTACTCCCTCCGTCTCACTAAGCTGGACCACTATTCCATTTACGATTGTCCCGTTAATATAGCCTCGTTTCAAAAATAACAAAAAGTAAACCCCACTAACCATTATCCTTCTTACTTTCATCTGTCATGCTTTTTTCTAATCTTTATCAGTTCTATCTCCTATTTCTAGTGCTTTCTTCATTTCTTTAATATTTCTCTCAAAGAAGAAACAATAAACTATTCACTTTATTAAAAACTTAACGCCGGAAATAAAGTGGCCCAGATTAGCGGGATAGAGGGAGTATGTTACAAAATGAGCCACATAGAAGGGGAAACTGCTCGACTGAACTGTTCATGCTTATGCGTTTATGTGTTTCAGATCACCAGGGAACTGGTCATGATGACTTTGGACTCCACGACGATGGTCTATGTGCTGATGAGAATGACAATTTCTTAGAGCATGTCCTTTGCAAAATTGAATTGGTTCACTCTCGGGTTCGCAAGTTAAGGGCTCAACTTGATTCTGTGATGATTAATAATTCTGATAAGTTTTCTTCCTCTGAGAACTTGAGCCAAGATGTGGTCTGTGAAGTACAGACCAGCTCCATGCACAGCCCTACACACTCTGCCTGTAACGGAGACACAGTTTCAGCAGGGGGGCTTTATACCTCGCCACACCATATGTTGGATTATGATCTTGGAGACTTCATGATGCCTGATGGTGCAATGTCTAGCTTTGGAGAGGCTATTTCAGTTCCTGATATAATCGAAAGTACAGTTGGATTGTTGTCATCTATTGATGTCACTCAGCATCATGCACAGATCATAGATTCATCAGAAAAAGTGAGATAATTGTGACTATTATTTGCATATGATACAGTTTTGATAACAAACAGAAGATTTTTACTATTAGGTTTTGCAAACACCAAGTCTGGTAATTATGCTATAAATAAGCTATAATTGGTTTTAAATGATCCTTTGCAAACATGCACCATGTTTAGTAATGCTCAATTGATTTGTAGCAAGGGCCTCATGAGTTTTCTGTGTGTTACGTACAGATTTTGGACAATATCCTGGCAAGTAACGAAACAGCTGAAGTAGAGGGGTCAACTGTCAAGGATGTTTATGACCAATCTGCAGAAAATAGTGGAAAAGATGAGAGCAACAATCTTGCCATGAGTTTAGTATCATCTCAGGAGCATTCAGCTTTGACTTCTTGCTTAGCATCTGATGTCCATTTTCCTAAAAATAAACGAAAGCGTGGAGAACGTAAAGCTGGTGGAAGTAATTGGAATCGTCACAGACCCACTGAACAACCTGACAGCTAGGCGGCTTTACTTGATGACGTCCAAAGCAGCGATGAACTCTTGTAACAACGGCGAATTTTGTCTTGGTATCCTGGGTCAATACTGGGTCTATGAGAATTACAAGAAATGTTCATCATCAAGATGATCAGATGCATTGAAATGCTCAGGTGGAAGATTTCGGACAACAAGAGGAAGGTTATTTCTCTTTACTCTTGGGGCAAAGTTATCTAAATGACTAAATCCGCTTATGTTGTTCTGTTCGATTTTCTCTTGTAGTTGCATAATGTAAGAAAATTTCATTTTTTTATGGATGTCGATTGTCGACAGACATTGTTAGCTCATGTCTTACCTGGCATTTTCAGTAGCAATGAAACTGAGCAAGTTATGTTTCTAGTAAAGATGTTCTTGATGCTATCCCATGACTTATGTTTCTAGTAAGAAAAACAACTGTCTCTACTTCTGGATGCACAAGGTTTTCCATAGAGTCAGCATAGATGGAACGATCCTGTTAGTTGTCGACCTGAGGCCCTTGAGTGAAGTTTGTACATGTATAACTCTTTTTCTTCTGGATAGGCTCATTGTTTTGCAAGAGACATGAGTAAGATTTGAAGTATCTAGCCTCGGTACTATAATCTAGCGGGAGAGAATGTCACTGGATTTAGGATTCAAGGAGTCATGTTCATGCGTGGTGGAATCAGTCAAGTCTCTCACCCGTGTTGAACATGTGTTTAAAACTTGTGCAGTAATTTACTGTTCAATTACCTGTGCGATATACGGTTTGAACTAATGTTAATGCTTTTCCAATTTAACAACTTATGTTGTTGAATTATTGAAAATTATTGTAATTAATATTTGCTATTAATAAAATTTAAATAATCAAGATAAAAGGTAATAATCAGAATATAAGGTGAAATAAAAAAATGAGATCAGGACCACTTCGTCGTCTTCTCCACACGACTGATTACTCTGTGCAATTTATGTGTCATTCTGTTGGTACATTCCAAAACTTAATCTCAAAAAACTGAAGTATATTACTTGAATTTGATCTATACATACTATTAAACTTTTTATCTAATACTACCCATCAAAAGAGTTATACTATATATAAGAGTCGTATTTAAAAATTACGACTCTTAATAAGTGACGTAAATTTAAAAAGGGGTCACAAAAGGAGTGCGTCGTATTTCCGTTTGAAGTACAAATCAAGAGTCGTAATTTTGAAGTCACGACTCAAAGTTAGGAGTCGTTTTATTTCCTTCTTTGAATTAATTTTAATATCTTATTTTAGTTCATTTTTATATGACTCTTGTATAATAAATTTATGTATAAAATAATACTAAAAAATATCTCAGAAAATTAAAACTGATGCAGCTCATCATAAAAATGTGTCATGCACTTCCGTCATCTTCCCTCAAGTTTTGTTCCTTGGAGAATTTGTGCATACATAAAAGAACAATTTGATTAGGTGATTTTTCCATTTTGAGTGATAATAATGATTAGATATGTACAGTAACATACTTGTAGTAGCATCGTCATGTTTGGGGTGCTATTTCGACCACTGTTTCCACTTTGAGAATGATGATTGAGTTTGTTCACCTTTACAAATAAAAATAATAATAAGAATGAGAATTAACAAGTACGACATGGTAAAAAAAACGGTGGTTATAAATTACTATATACCTCCACTTGAGATTGAGGCAAATGTGAAGGACCTTATGGATTAGAGAAATAAGTGGTACCCGAAGGAAGATGTTGATTATTCTATTTCAACCAAAACACAAGTTAAATATTTTATTTAAAGAGAAACATGCACTTAATTTCATCAAAATTAACAAAATAAGAATACTATGCGAACCTGTGAGAAAGAAAGCATGGGTGGATGCAAGGATGTTCGAAGATCAGCAGTACCAGTTAAGTTGTAATTAAGAACATTCTCAGTCTGCATAGATACATAATCATAATTGTAAGAGATGTTACACCATAAATCAAGAAATAAAAATACTCAAAAGCTTAGACAACTTACTTGTGTATCGTTTTCAAGGGGTTTTGGAACCGATGCTTTAATTTGTCTTCTTATTTATCGGCTTTCTTTTCTTCAAGTGCACTCTTTAAACGTTTTCCAGATCTTACCTTGGGAGTCTTCTTCATTTTTATACCTCGTATTATTGTTTCAGCTTCAAGAGAACCTTCTTGAGCTACAACTGTTGAATTGATCATGCTACCTCCGTCTTCAACAGCCTCATTCTCTACTTCAAGAGTTGCAACACCTTATTTCTTCGTCACTCTTGAGACAATATAATTTTTAACCACATAACTGGTACCTACACTTGGTTGTGATATCTCTTTACTATCAAACATCGCATTCACATCTTCCAGTGCCTTATACCCCATCACTTTAACAAACTCAAATGTGTCATCGGCTCGTGCGGCTCGTGTGGTGAGTTGACCGAATATTCGACACAATTCTCAATAATGCTCCCCATATCTTGACATCTCATCTGATTCATTCAACTTATTAGATGACAAAATCGTTGATGTTCCAGAAGGTTGTGGAAAGTCCTTAATAGTCCCTGTTTTTGCATATTTTGTCCACCTCTTCTTAATATAATAATCAGGAATTCGTAAAACATATGATCATCAAGCACTTTTAGAGCATGTGCACATAAAATCCCTGCAAATTCAAACTTCCGACAGCTGCAATAAATCGTATGAGCAGAGTCATCATATGTAACCGTACAATAACAATACTTGTTAAGAGGGGTGATCTCATATCGATAGGTGGTTCCAAACTCAAAAAAATTTCTCAAATGAAAGATTTGTGTGTGTAAACATCACGAGCATGCTTCATAATCTCGAACTCATTAGAACGCTTTATTTTGTTGTAATTGCTCCTCAAATCTGCTTTTAATTCTTTGTACCAACGATCTTCAACAAGCCTATCGAACTGCTCAAAAAACTGCAATAAACTACTCTTATGGCCCACATACCTTTTCAACACATTGTTCATGTTTTCACTACGCTGAGTAGTAATGTTATCGGCACAAAAGTTTTGCCTCCCATAAACTAATGCCCACTTTTCCTTCTTCGAAAACAATCTTAGAAGCCATTCATTTTTTTGTAGGCCATACTTTCCTAACATATCCTCCCATACATCTAAAAATCTTCTTCAGCTACATGGCCGTAAATGGAGTTCTTAAAGTCCGTCACAAAATCTGAAAATTTGTTGAAGATATCTGCAAGATATTTTATTGCATTTTGATAATGTGCCATATACACAATCGATGACATGTTCCATGCCAAGTTTCTTCTAGTGCTTTTGCCATTGCTGCATCCTGATCAGTGAAGATGGTCACGGGCCCTTTTCCGTTCATTGATTCTTTGAAAGTATCAAATAGCCACTTGAAAGTTTCAGCCATTTCATCATATAAAACAGTTGCACCAAACACCACAGTCTGTCTATGATGATTAAACACCAACAAAGAGGCCAAATGGCCTATCTTCTTTGTTTTTCATGTATGTTGTATCAAAGCCTATCTGCCCATCCACCCAGAATATATTAGCAATCAGATCATCTTCGTCAATTTGAATGGCATTGAAAAAAATTGGATCTTGAGATTGCTTCAACTGCAGATAATTGAGTAATCCCCATGCATCTCCATCGTGCATTTGTATTGTTCTTTTTGAACGAAGATAGTTTTTCAGGTCTTCAAGAATATATCCAACTCACTCATGCCCGCCTACCTTTTGTGAAACATAGGTTAAACTGGCTTTCAGTGCTATTCCAGATTTACTTATGTTATCTATTTCAACAGCTTGATGCACCTTTATTTCTCTGTGAGACCTTAATATATGAGATTTTCTAGGACTAACTAGTTGGTGTCCATTGTGCTCTAAGACAAGTCCATATACTTCAAAATTACCAGTTGTACGTGCATTGATTGTCATATACGCACCACAACCTGTTGTTGTCTCTGGACGATGTGACTTATAATAACGTCTCGCTTATCTGGTTGTCTAAATCCTTGAGCAGAGCAACAAAATTTCCTGTAAACAATTGGATTTCCAGCCTTTGACGTTCTTCTAATACTAAATCACATAGCCACACCATAAGCATTATAAAATTTATATGCGTCATCTTCGGAATCGAATTCCATACCAATACTTTGAAACTCAATGGTGAGTCTTTCATTGTTTCGGGTTATGCGTATAATCGAAGAGATGGAACTTGGAAGATGATGCGGTGGCCAGCGGCGAAGTAATCGGCCATGTGGAGAAGACGACGAAGTGGTTCTGGTCTCTTTTTTTTCTTTTACGTTCTGTTCTGATTATTACCTTTTGTCTTGATTATTTAAATAATAATTCAACAACATAAGTTGTTAAGTTAGAAAAGCAGTGACGTTTGGACTAATTTGGCTTTGTTTGGGCTTTTGATAGCTTTTGTTGTTGAATTAATCAATTGCCACATGTCCAATAGATATTGGTTCAAACAGTATATTGCACAGGTAATTGAACAGTAAATCCGCGGTGATGCAGTAATAATATGCAGTGGTGAGAATGACTTTGGAGAAACTTGTAAAGTCTGAACTTCACTCTCAAGTGTTTCCATCACTCTGACTCATTAGTGTGCGCACCATAATGCCTCTTTCAAGGTCATTGATTCCAATTGCAATATCCTTCCATTTTTCCAAGTTGTTATATATCCAATAGGTAAAGTATTGGCAAGGCTCATCACCATTTTCTACCAAGTCCATGTTTAATCCCACCATTTCCATCAGTAGCATCCCGATACACATCCGCCTAGTAAGAAACATTGACAATGCTCCTGCTGATCAACTCGGGAGCCACATAACCTATTGTTTTCTGCACAATAGTGAGAGTCATTGTGTTGTGTTTTGTAGAGTAAAACTTCGCAAGGCCAAAATTAATATTTCTTTTTAACACAAAGTCGAAATAGATCAGACCCTGAGTCATTAGCACATCTTACAAAACATGCAATCCAAGAGCATCTACGAACTACTACTTATTAGTAACACTCCGAAACAAAATAAGTTAACGACAATTTGAAGTGTTACCCAAACTCCAAAGCATCCAAAAAAGCATATATTGTGCCTCCCTCGTATATCCATATCCAAAACATAGCAGTGGCTAATCACCAATCATCAGGGGATCCATAAAAAACCTTCAACCCAAGAGTTTCACAATTAGGATCTCTCTTTTTCTTTATCTTCCTTTTCGTGGATTTACTTCAACATCAACACCCTCATTAGTACCATCACTCCTCCTGAGATGTACAAGGCTAGCCGGAATCACATGGGAAGAAAAAGTATCACATACATACTTAAGACTATTCGAGAGCATCTGGGTTGACTTGCATAGAAACTTCCCTTAAAAGTTTCTTCTCCACATCATACCATTAAGACATACTTTCGTTGAAAAACTCTTACCAGAGAAGAACTTAAGACTATTCGAGAGCATCTGGGTTGACTTGCATAGAAACTTCCCTTAAAAGTTTCTTCTCCACATCATACCATTAAGACATACTTTCGTTGAAAAACTCTTACCAGAGAAGAACTCGATTTTCGTTCTTCAAATAAGTTATTGGCTTTAAACCAAGATACTTAACCTTATGTCCTAACGAAATCATCTTAGTCCACATCTTTATACCACTATAATAATCTGCAATCATCCACACATCAACACACTCCCTCATGTTCCAAGAAGTCAGCAACAAGCACCCACTCAACTTAACTAAATTCAAGGTACATGGATTGACTTCAAGACCAATTTCTTAGGGCAATCGAATTTCCCGGTAGGTTTCAATGTTTAGATCCAGAGCAATTAACCGGACTTGTTTCTGCGTATAGGTATAGGCAATCAAATGCAATGCACCATTATCAAAAGCTCTGAATTTCGTGCACAACTCAATCAAATAGTGTGGAAAATCATCGATTCTACACCAAGTTGCCAAGCACTCGAGATGATAGAACATATAAAAGTAGTATGAGGCTTAACAATCCTAACAACCTTATAATCATCAATAAATTCATCATAACCTATCCCACTATACGTATTCCTTTGGAAATTCATCACACAATGGCAACTTAAGTGATTCTCCTGTCAAAGGGTTCCAAACAATCCAAGCCATATTTGGTTTTAGACTAGAAATTAAAATGAGGCCGTTACAACATGGAACAGGTAAACCCCGTATACGAGGCAACCACGGTGCCTTGACATTCGTAGAATCGACCCATTTGATATTACAACTTATACACATTTCCTCCATATTAGCAGCATAGTAGTCACAGTAACAGTTTGAAGTCATGTGCTTGTGGAAAATCAAGTGACGAAGGGTTAACAGGAGGGAGAATGGCACTTTTGGTCCACTTCTTTGGGGTCATTGTGACGCGAAGTGACCACTTTGCACGTGGTGTCATTTTTAGTCCACAACTTAAACGAAATGGCAAATGTAGTCATAATTCGTCGAATTACGGGCGAACTGAGCTTATCTGGCAATTTGCTTGCTGATTTGGACACAAAGACATACTTAGTCAACAAAATTTGACTTCTAGCTCAACAATGAAACACACATCATCAGCTACAATTGTTAAATGCGGGAATATCCAATTTTTCCTCCAAATCACACTTTCTCCAATTTATCACCCACAACCACCATCAATTCTCCACCATTAATTCCCATCTGCCTCTCTCATGAACCCTAAAAAAGAATGTTGACAAGTTTCAATGGGAATTCGAACAACAATCGGTGAATAAACCAGTGCCGAATTGCTATTGCGGGTTGCGGGCTTGGCGTATCACATCATGGACTGACGAAAATCCGGGTCGCCGCTTCATGAATTGCGCAAATAAGGTGATTTTTATTGGTAGTGAATGTATATGTGCTATGTTCTGGTGAATTTTTATGTTCTCTGTTTTGATAGTTATAGATTTGGTGATACGGCATGTGTCGTGATTGTTTATTTTGGGCTTGGTATGACGATGAAATGTGTCCTAGATCGAATGAGGTGATACTTGGATTGCTAAGGAAATTAGGCAGGTTAGAAAACAAGGTGAAGGAAGTGACTGATGATAATGCCGAGTTGATTGCAATGATGGAGCTTAAGGATGTTGAGATTAGGAAATTGAAGGCAAAACAGAAGCATCAGATGGTGTCTGTCTTTGCTATGTCTGTAGCCTACTAGTGTTGGTTTATTCAATCATGTATTAGTATATTGGTTATGGGTTTGTAATGTTTTTTGGATGGGGTCCCATTTTTTATGTATCTTGAGCAATTAGTAGTGAACCAATATCATGTGGTGTATTTTGAATTGAAGAATGATGAAATGAATATGCTTCAGTTATTGACTCAATGTCTTGTTTAATGTTGATTCAACCAATTAATTTGAGTGTACAAATCTCAGTCAAAGGCAGTGATAGACATGTGACATTGGCAGTGCCAAGGATGTGCCATGCTTGTGCAAAGGTTATGCCATGCATGTGCCATGGGCAGTGCCATGCATGTGCCAGACCTGTGCCAAACTAATGAATTGAAAATGAATTGCAATAACATAATATCCATAGCATATATAACCATGATTGGTTCATAATCCAACAAAAAGCCATAACATTGGGCAGGTACACAAAACAATACATGTTATAGGAACATGTCTATCCAAAACAGAAGAAACATTCAAGTCAAAATAAATTGAGTAAACTCAAGTCTTCTTCTTTCCTTTCCCTTTTCCTTGATGCTTCCCATTCCCAATTTCTTTGGCTTGTTTCTCCTTCTCCACTGCATCCTTCAGCTTGTTTAGATGGACATACTTCCTCCCACCTTTCTCAAATGTCAACCCATCTCCTTCTGGGTGCCTCTGTCTGTACATTGATGGTCCATCTACCAAGTCTTGAGTCTTTGTGAAGTCAAGAATCTAGAAAAAATGACTGAATTGAGTCAATCTTCAAAATTAATGACACATCAACAGTCACTTGTAGTTCAGTAAGCTATAATGCTTACATTTGGTGCCTTATTCATTTGCTCCACTTGCTTTGTCTTGTTCCTGCCTGAAACCTGTGTATTAGGCTCATCCATTTCTTCATGTGCAGTCACTTGCCTCTCACCAGTGTTTTTTCTTGTAGCCTGCAGTTCAGTGAGTTAGCATTTTGATTTGAACAATGACAAGCAATTATTTCATTGGCTCTTACCTTTAGTTTCTTTGAACCTTCAGGGATATTATGTTCAACATAAACTTGACTCAAGGGGTCTTGTGTTGGTTGTGTCGGATTTGCTATATCATTCTCAAGTTCCAAATGGTTGATGAATTCATCAAGTCATCCTCATCCTCATCTGGAGGATTTCCACCATGGTCTGAATCATCCCTTTCTTCCTCATGTGCAAATCCTGGCCTATTATTAGGACATCTCATTGACCTCTATTACCACAAGTACCACATCTTAACTTTCCTTGGTTACTTTTCATCTTGGCAACAGATACTTGTCTCCCCTTTCTTTTATGTGAATCTTTCTCGTCCTCACCTTTCCTTCTTGCTTTCTCAGGTCTCCTAGCTTTTTTCTTGCCAAAGTTTGGTGGTAAAGGAGGAATATACATGGTATTCCCACATAGATTAGCACCATTAATCCCATAAATAGCTGGTTCATAGACCTTGTGGTGGGTATCAACATCATAGTGACTGCTAACAAACATATATGGATCCTCCTTTGCCCTAGACAAAGCACTCACAACATGCAAACAGGGTATACCTGTCAATTGACATCTCCTACATGTGCATGATTGAACTACGAAATCCACATTATACATTGAACAACTTCTCTTCACAGTCACCTATATTCCACATGTACATATATTAAATACTAACCATTCAAGCAAAATATATACTTGATAAGATGCAAGCATACCTGGTAATGTGTGTCATCACATTTTCTGGAGTCTACCCTTCCCAACCTTTCAATGTGTTTACTCATAGTAGCCATGATTTTAAGACAAAACTTCATATGTGACATTTTTTCTTGGCCAAATCCCTACAAAACAGTTCAAACACAATAAAAAGGTTAGTTGCACACCAAAATATAGTACAATCAAGAGTATTTAAGATGTAGTATTTAAGTTGTAACCATACCTGCTCTTTTGTAGTTTTGTCATCAAATATTCCCTCATCCATTCAAGCATGGTGATGATTGGTTTCTCTCTTGCTGGTAGCAACACTTTATTGAATGATTCACATCATTTATTGAGTGTCATATCACACTCATGGATGATCCTGAAAAACTCCTTGGATCAATGACTAGTATCCCTATGAGAGAGCCACTCCACAGTTGCAGAATCCAAGGCATCCATTTCCTTGATTGCTTTCTTAAACTCTCCCTCAGTTGTACCGTTAGATGCTTTGTACTATGCATCTCTATAGGCATCTCCCTTAAACCCTGCCTTGATGAAATTCTTCCATAGATGTCTAATACATAATCTGTGCTCTACCCCATGTAACTTCTCATTCACCGCAAAGATTAGTCCTTTTTACTTGTCAGAAATAATGGTGTAATCAGTTGCAGGACTTAACTATAAGTCATCCTTCAACACCTCCAAGAACCATAACCAACAGTCTTTAGTCTCACTTTCTACAACAGCCCATGCAATAGGGTAAGGCTTGTTGTTGGGATCCACTCCCACTGCACTAAGAAGAACACCCTTGGCAGGGTAATTAAGATGGGCACCATCAATCCTAATGATAGGCCTGCAAAACTTGAAGCCTTTCTTCAAAGAACCAAAGCAGCAGTAGTAATACTTGAACTCACTTGTATCATGAGTAGCATGCAATACAGTTGACCATGGATTGCTTCTCCTAAGCTCTTCTGCATAATCCCAGAATTAAGCAAACTATGCATTTGGATCTCCCTGGATAAGCTTTACAGCCTTTTCCTTCCCTCTTCTAGCTTGATCCCATAAAACATCAATGACAAGCTTGTCTTGACATAACTTCCTAAATGTTTCAATTGGCATGCAAGGGTTCATTCTAACTTGTTCAACAAATCTCTCAGCTAGATAAGATGAAGTAAAGTTACCAACTGCATAAGTCTCCACACAAAGACGATTTGGATTATACTCAAAAACCCCATATGTTAATTCATTTTTCAGCTTTCTGGGTCTCGGTCTCCATGAAAACCTTGGAGAGACATCACATCTAACCTGAAACCTAGTCTTGTCATTTATGTCATCTTCAAAGCTAGAGTCTGGCTCAAATTCTTCACTTGGCAATGGTGCTTCATTGTCATTTGCAGCAAATTGCCAGATAAGCTCAGTTCGTCATAATTCGATGAATTATGACTACATTTGTCAATTCGTATAAGTTGTGGACTAAAAATCACACCACGTGCAAATTGGTCACTACGCGTCACAATGACCCCAAAGAAGTGGACCAAAAGTGTCATTCTCCCGATAACAGGAATGCCTTATCGGTTTGGTGGTTTCTCTGAAGGATCAAATCGTCCCCCAATTCCACCGGTGATGTGAGTTTTGGCGAAATTGGGATTGTCGATTATGTGTCGCCATGACTTGCACACCGAGCGAAATCGGAACAGAGTCACCACTTGAACATGCCAGAGTATTTTATGGAAAACGTCGGTAGGAATGTCAAACATATTTACATAGATTTCCTAATTACACATGAATCCTTCTTAGTTGAACAATAACAACACAATCCCTATTAGATATAATCTAATTACATCCAAACTCACGAATTTGACTTTTGACAGTTTAAAGTGCTGAAAGTTCTTTTTTGCCCCTGGTCCAATATCAGATTTTGTAATTGACCAAATAGCCTTAAGGAATTGGTGTCACGTGCCTTGCACATGATGACCCATATGTAATTTATTTCAAACATTAGGGTGTTTTATGTAAATGATATATAGCCGTTATTTATTTATTTTAAAGTAGTCATTGGAAGCTGTTGGAGGGCTATTTATACACTCTTTTTTTTTGGTCTTTTGGGCTGTTTTTAGATGAGTAAAAATTGTATATAACAAATATGGCTTCAAGTGAACATTCGACTAGGGTTGTTATTCGTCCGATTTGTAAGAATTTAATTTGTCATAATTGTACTGTTTTATCTGTAATTCAAGTTGTTGGAAGCTTATTTTTACTATTATTGTTGTCCTTTGTTTATTTTTGTCAGAGTAAAAATTGTATATATGACATATGACGTCAAGTGAAGATCCGACTAGTGTTGTTATTCGTCTGATTTGTAAGAATTCAATTTTTCATAAGCGTACCATTTTATCCATGATGAAGACCAGACGTGACAAGGAGCGGACGCAACATAAATATAATTTTAATAAAGGTAGTTGTATCATTTAGTAAACTTTTATAAAATTTTCAAAATATTTTCTCAACTTTTATATTTAATACATAATTTTCAGAATTGTAATTATAGAAACATATATATATAGTCATATAAAATAAATGTAGATGTATCATTTAGTAAACTTTTTAGAAAAGTCTTATTTTAATTTATTAAATATGGAACCGATCATATCCTTCCTATCTAGCTAAATGTTTGACATGCTCACACAAATTAATAATATAATCGAGACTTATATGATTATGATCTATGAATTAAGCAACATCTTTATTAATCGAGTAAATCTGTATAAATATTATTGTTAATAGAACTAAAAGATTGAGAAATCGAATATTTAAAAAATTAATATATAAGTGAACAATAAAAAAGTGCATGAATAATAAATATTAAAGGTTATGAACAATTGTAAAAGGAAAAAAGTAAGGTATATAATGAAATTAGTTGTCAATAGCTACTAAACAAATAAAGGAAAAATAATAATAATAAATAAATCAAAATATAACGACTATATTTCAATCTCATATGAAAGCCTAATGTTTTATCTCAATTGCATATGGGTCCTAAGTTCGTGTTTGCTTTGTCAATTTACAAAACCAGGTTTTAATTCGGTCAAACACTAATTCGAGAAAAGAACCTAGTTGTAATTGTTTGACCAACGGGCTTTTAGATGAAAACAAGGCTTCCTGAAGGGGTATATGTAATTGATCCTTTTTACATAGTAGTTGAGTTAGGTTGTTGAAATTGAACTGGAAGGGGCTAGGGTTTTGCAGTTGAGAAAGTATATTAAAAGATCGATTTTTTCATTAGAAATAGGAAAGACCTATTTTTTAATTAAGTTTGTATTAATAGTGGTTAATATTATGAAAAAAATTTATGTATAGTGAGATGTGAGATTTAACTTTGTATGATTAATATTGTGTATGTGAGTTTTTGCATCTGTTTGTAAATTTTTATAACTGGAGAAATTAATGTCGTTTCTGTGAGTTTTTATAACTGGAAAAATTAGTGTCTTATCTATGAATTTTTATAAATGGGAAAATTATTGTTGTATGTGTAAATTTTATAACTAGGGGAATTAGTGTCGTATATGTAACTTTTTATAACACTAACTTTATAACTGGGTGAATTAATGTCATGTCTGTGAGTTTTTTGCATTTGTCTGTGAATTTTTATAACTAAAGAAATTAATGTCGATTTTGTGAGTTTTTATAGCTGGATGAATTAGTATAGTATCTATGAGTTTTTATAACTGGAAGAATTAGAGTTGTATATGTGAGTTTTATAACTGGTGAAATTAGTGTCGCATTTGTGAGTTTTCATAATTGAGACAAAGTTCAGTCTGATCACTGATCGCGCACTAATTTGACCGCTGACTAGTTGCAACTTAAAAAGTGGTCTTTACTTTTCTAATGGAAAAGCAGGTCTTTTTCTAGAATTTGTTTGCGGTTTCTCCACTAAACCTAAGAACATAAAAGAGGGATTTTCTTTTGAAGGGAATAGCTAATTTTGTCCTCAAAGTACCAGCCCTGTCAATTTGCTTACGGGAATTACATAAATAAAGTAGGGCTTGGCTAATTTTAGTACTACGTCGTATTCTCATATTAATATTCCTTTAACAATATGACAAATGTCACAATCTAATATTTTTAAATAAATTTATAATCAATTCTAATAATTGAAATAATTTTTAAAATACAAATTATGAAAATTTACAAGGCCATCACTCCTAATTAATTAATTACATCTTTAATCTTTCTTCTCCAAAACCCAACACCACCACCTCCACCACTCCGCCGCCGGAGCCCCGGCAATTTTCTTTTTTTTACTCAATTTTTGTTTTCGAGCTTCCGCCATGGAAGCTCAATCAAGCTTCCATCAATCAAGCTTCCATGGTTGGAACCATGGAAGCTCAGTCGCCGGAGCACCGGTCTCCTTTTTTTTTTTAATTTTAAATGGGGTGTTTTCTGAAATTTTTTATTATTGTCGGGTTAATTTTGAATTATTTTGGGTATACTTTGTTAAGATAAAAATATAAGAGATGTGTAAGTAAATAAACCTAGTAAGATATTTTAATATAGTGCGACGTCGCACTACGTTATTATGCGACAGTGCGACGCCTTGTCGCATTAATAAAAATTAAAGGGTTGAGATTCAATCTTAAATTGATCCAATGGTTTAGACCGTAGTACTAACAATTGTACAATGCGCCGGTACTATTTTTAGCCATGCCCAACAAAGTAACCTTTTTTCTCTTCATTGGCTTTTACGCTTCGTTTGGTTGGATAAATCCCGAATCCAAAACCTCCGATTACTCCGTTTCGTCTCTGTGGACACGAAAGTCAGCTTTTCCAAAACTCAAATTGTTGTTGAGCTTCATTTTTAGACGCAATTCAGCAAGGCAAGTTATCCATGTGCACTTGTTCTTAGTACAAATTCAAGCTAAGCGCACAACAAATAATTGGACCAAATCAGAATTGAGCCCCCAAAGTCCCAGCTCTAAGATCTAAAAAGAAAATCCGATATTATGTTTTTAAGGCTAAAACGAAGCCAAACCCAACCCAACCAAACCAAACCAAGGGTATTGCTTTCAATTTCATCCCAAGACTTCAAATCATTTTAGCGCACTCTTTGTTACGCAATTTCACCGAGGATGCAGGTGTTATTTAGTAAAACAAGCTAAGGTAGTTTATATCACATAAACTAACTAATAACTAATTAGGAAATTGATAATTTAAGGTGTTTAATAAATTAATTAGTTAATAAGGTAGCTAATTTGTTAATATAGTATGTAAAAATAAATTAACAAACCTATTATTTTAATCAACTTCTTGAACATGCTCACCAGATCAGTTAGCTGCAAGCCAGTCCTGTTCACGTAACAAATTTATTGAGAAAATAATTTCATCGTGGTGATAAGTTTATTACAAAAACTTGTGAAAATTCAAGTTTTCATGAGAGTCATGTAATATTGTATACTAATTGTGTGATGTTATGTGTAAATTGTCGATTTTTATGTATATGTAAATTGTGTATTGTTGTATACTAATTGTGCAGCTGAATCTTTTTATATAGTACTTTTGAAACTTTTCGAACTCTTAAGATAGTTTCTCAAAGTTTATTGATAAGCTTAAGGTAAGCATAACCGGAGTGTTTATTATGTAATAATTTTATTATGAAAATAAGTCTATGTTCTCTTCAATTGAGATTTACTGAACTTGACTGAATTTAACTGAACTGAAGTAAGATATAAATTATAATTAAACCGAACTGAATTAAACTGGAATGAATTTAACCGTACCAAATTCAAAAAAACATCTAGCTGATAAATTGGTAAGCTTCCGTAAATAAATAGGAATAATGAGTAGTCATTGGAATGAAAAGATCGATGTGGCTGGGAAAGCGAAACATACGGCCGGCCGGCCGGCAGGCAGAGGTGGGTAGCCAACTTGGAGCCAGGTGCCGATATAAAGATTAGTTAATTATTTGTTCTATATGTTGAAAATAATTTGAATAGAGAAAACACGTTAAATAATGATGACCTCCCCTTCTAAGTTTGAACACAATAATTACGAAGAATTCATAAATCCCAATTAGCCACCTAGCATCATCATGATTATCAATTAAGTTAGAAAAAGAAAGAGGTATAAAAACACGAAAAGCGAAAAGGTCAAAATCATAAAAGATTGAACAATTCTACAAAAATCATAAAAGTGGACACTTTCATGGAGTATACCCATTCATCATCATGTTGTGGACTGGTAGTAAATTAAAGAAAAAGAATCTCAATCATCGAAAACTTACGTTGAACACACATTTATCTATTACCAAGTACCAAACATATCATATATATTATATATATATATATATATATAACCAAGTGATCAGAAGTAATCTCCCACACGAATAGCATATCGATCTACAGACAAATCAAAGGTATTAATTAATTTGTTCTTTTATCTTCATTTCTTGTGATTATCGTTAAGATATCGATCCATGTTATCTGCTATACCCAATTCTATCGTAATTGTCATTTTATATTTCCATTCATATATATGAATATGATCGATGAGAAATTGAGATAATTATTCATCTTGGATATATAAGAGGGAGGGACTAAACTAGCTATATCATCGATGAATAAGTAACAGCGTGGTATTGATCGATCAACTATGTGGAGCTGTGACTTTACCATTTTTTTAAATGGTAAAGTTTATAAAACGTCTTCTGTTATTTAATCCCTAGCTAGTACTATATATAAGCTCCATAATATATACTATTTTTATAATAATTTATAATTAAAAAATTAATTATAGTTTCTTTTTATATTAGTTCCTTAATTTATCTACACAAAATATACCACGCTGTTATGAATTTAGTTGTGTCGTTTGTACCATTGCATATTTCTGAGTCCTAACAATAGTTTGTGCTAATTTGAAAACATCATAAAATTATACATAATTGGATGGAATTAATGTGATATTCTTAGATAAGTCATGATTTTTTATATCCTTCAGAGCAAGTACTTGTCATATTCATTTAATTTACTCTAATATGATAGTGTTGATCTTCAATGGTGTAAAAATACCAAGTCTTTAATTAGACTGTTCGATTGAAAATTAAAATTATGACAATTTAATTTCAGTTGAGCTTTTTGTACACGAAAACTCAAGTGGAATGCAGTTTGTCGATATGAAACTAGCTTCTGTTTCTGTAGGCCAAGATCGATCGAGTTAAAGAGACTAATGCTGGAAGATCGATGGGAAAGAAGGGAAGCAAGTCGTCATTAATCAAAAGGTTTTTCGCCTGCTGCAACAACTCATTAACCCTTCACAAAAGGCGTAAAGAACCCAAAAAACTAACTCATGGAGGAAGCAAATGGTTCGTTATTCCTGCTATGTCGTTCAGAGAACCAAGTAGCATTCACAAAATACTTGCTGATCATGAAGGAGCAGATCAAATGATTCTTACCTCGCCTACGACAGACTCCCATGTTTCTGCAAACGCTGCTTGTTCTATGATTAGTTGTGGACCCAAAGAAACTCAATGCTCCAAAAAACAAGATGTTTCAGCCACTACAATCCAGGCTGCGTATAGAGGTTACCTGGTATGTACTCCCTGAAGATGTCCACTTTTGTCATTTTGGGCTATACTTGAGTTGTTGCATGTCCTTTCTGTACGATTAATTGCTAACATGCATGAACACTGAAAAGAGACATGAACTAATTTGCAGGCCAGGAGATATCTAAGATCTTTGAGGGGTGTAGAGAGACTACATGGAGTGATGAGGAGCCATAAAATAAAACTTAAGGCAACGAACGACGTCAAACAAATGCAGCGTTTTGTAAGGGTCCAAATGCAAGTCCAGTCGCAAAGGCACCAAAGGTTGCAAAATCAGCAAAACCAAACCAAATGCATAGAAATTGTGAGTTTTTGCCTTGGCTTCAAGCCATTATTATTTAGTCTTTGCCACACGCTATTCGTGCATTGTTTGCCCTTCTAGTTTCCTGATTCATTTTCCTCAACTTTTCATACTATGAGGCCGATAAACATGGAGATTGGAATGATAGCTTGTTAACAATGGTGGAATTAGAAGCAAGGAGAAGACAAAAAGTTGATGCTTCCATAAAAAGAGAACGCACCATGGCATACGCTAATACGCACCAGGTAATTGATTCAGTTTTTTCCTTCTTTATTTCCATTTTGATTTGCTCTGCTCTAAGAGATGAGATAATTTCATTCCATCTAAATGCTCTGTAAAGTCAGTAACGATGTGTGGCATTATCGACTTCTATTAGTACTGTACTGAAACAACTTTTCTGCAAGTTCGAAACGTGCAGTCAGGGAAAATAATAATTGTGTATGCTTACATGTTTCACTATTTTCATTGTCAGATGTGCAACTCCAATAAGAAATTTGGTCAAAGTTGTATGGACATTCGATCTAATGATCATCCATGGTGGTGGAAATGGCTAGAGGGGCAACTGCCTCTTCAAAATGCGGATAGGCAGACTCGGCTTGATAGTAGAAAACTCACATTAACCCCTACAAGGGATGTCTCAGTAAAAGATTCACCAAAAGTGAGAGCAAATAGCAATCCTAAAGAGAGAGTTCAGGGTGAAGAATCGCAAAGGTCTTCGTTCTCTCCTAGTAAAAACAAGACGTCTTTCAAGTGGAATTCGAACAATCATGCGTCTACATGTTCAATGGGAGATAACTTGAGCATGGTTTCAACTGCTTCAATGTCCGCAAGAAAGCCCTTCAACAGATTTGTGTAATTAGTTTTTTTGTATTCCTTAGTTTTCCTATGGTTGTGATCTTTGTGTTGATTTGATACTCTCATAATTGGAACATGTTGTGAATGTTATAATGTGGTTGGTTGTGTTCTGGATACGTGAGTGAAATGTTGTATAACATGAAATATGTTTGTGCTAATTAGAATAATTTATGGTCAGACTTGGTCAAACAAATTTGAAAGTATAATTGAATTATGTTTTTTTAATTGATAATATGAAATATGTTTGTGCTAGTTAGAATAATTTATGATCAGACAAATTTAGAAGTATAATTGAATTATAATTTCTTATTGGTAGCTATGCAGAATTGTATAAATAGGATACTGATAAATGAGTATGAGCAAGGAAAATAATTTTTTCTTGGAATCATGAGCTAGTGCAATCTACCTTGCAACGTCCACTTTTTCTTACTTTGCCCTAAAATTTATGTACTTTTTTTAATAAATATTACAAAATACTAAGAAACTACTTGAAAATTACAACTCTTCGAGCGTTCTTTGAAGCAAAATCAACAAATTCTGCACCACAAACCACATACGCTATTGTTAACTCGTCTTCAATATATAACTTACTAATATACAAGATTCTTAATGAATATAAGGATAAAAATATAAAATATAGGAGGACAACACTAAGTATCACAAAAGCTTACTCCTTCCGTATCAGAAAACTTAATACCTTAGGGTTGACGTGTAGGCAAAAAATACACATTTAGTGACAAAGTGAAATTTATGTAATACTGTTTGTTCGGTGCGGGGTAGCCTTCTTTTTCTTTTTTCTTTTTTTTTAATATATGAAGTTTTATAGGACAACAAAAAATGATAAATATATGAAGTTAGGGACGATAGTATATAAGATTCTTAATGAATATAGAGGCTGATATATAAGATACAAGAGCACAGCACAGAATATAGTAACAAAAATACCTAGAGACTTGAGAATTTTCAGGCTCTGCAAATGAACCAAATTTCAGAACAAATAGGATGGGAAAAAACGGAGAAAGCTCACAAAATTTATTAAAAGGACAAAAATACTAAGAAAAGTATGCAAGGATAACAATTTTAAAGGAGAAAAGAATTCTTAGAGATAAATCACAAATGAATGCAAGTTAATTACGGGCTAAGTTAAATTAACTTTCAGGCACCCCTTGTCCAATCAATCGGGCTTTACGACCAGACTGTTCCAGGGCTTCCGTCATCAATTTCACAGGTGAGGTTCCAAGAACCCGCACAACTTGATTGGCCAAGTCCGCATCAACATTTTTAACACTTAAAGTGGAAATGAGTGGTCATCCATCAACATTCCAGCAATTATAAACATAAGACTTATTTTACAAACATTGTCATTAGCGCTCACCTTCAATAGTACCCAATTTATTCTTGACCGCAGTGACGCAGCCCTCACATTTCATATCCACCATGAGCTCTTCTTTTCTTTTTCTTCTTCTGCTGCAGTCTTTCATTTTATTTTATTTATAATTGGGTCATAGGCCCAAGCGCCCAGCAGCCCCAGCTGCATGCAGCCTGTGTTCAATTTTTTTTTTATTGGACCATGGTACATGTACGTTGGGCCTAGGGGCTGGGAGCCCCTGGCAAGCTGAGGACCTGCGCGGTTGGGCTTACCGCGCTAGATCTTAGCCGGGTATGTGTTAAAGTTGATGTTCGATCTTGAACTGATGTGGTCACCTGTTGATCCCTCCCTTTGCCTGTTCTAGGCCTATCTCTATGTGATAACTTGTTGATCTTTCTCTTCCTCTCTCCCTCTCTGCCTCAGTGCTTAAATTCTTTTCTTCTACATTGTGATCATGTATTCTTTGTCCCATCTCATTCTTCTCTCCCATTTTTTGTCTACATGGCTTATGGTACCTCAACTAAGGTTTAGACCTCAGCTCCATCCGGCTCTTCCAGTCTCGAGCACCTACGGGCGCCGAATTAGGGTCCACCTTGGCCCTTGCCCATATATACCTGACTACCGATTGGTCTCGCCCATCGTCTGGTCCATCTTGGCAAGCTGGTCTCTTAGATCTCACCCCGGCAAGCCTATAGGGCCACTAGACATTCTTCCTCGCCTGCTCACACCACATCAACACAAAAAGCATATTGCATTGGATATACATTTTGTTCGTGAGAAGGTCACGAAAAGACAAGTATTTGTGCTTCATTTTCCGTCTCGTTATCAAAATGCATATTTTTCATCAAATGACTTTCAAAAATTCGGTTTCATATTTTTCGGAAGCATCTCAGTTGGCAGTCAACCTCCTGTTTTAAATGCAAGTAGTGTTAAAAGTAAAATTAAATTATGATCTCTTATTATTATGAAATATATAATTAAATCCGAATCAGACTTCTATTACATGTTCATTACTCCGAATTCTATTGTCAAGTGGATTTCAGTATTTACATAATTACATTTCCCTTGTCATTCAAACTTGTTTACCGAGGAGACCGAGTATATAAAATTACTCCATCCTGCAAACATTATTTAAATTGAATAAACAAAACGACAAATAAATTATTTAACCGTTTATTTAACATAGAATTCGAGTGCCATTATCCCAGCTAAAATTCCTTTTTGTAAAAAAACCTCAGTTTCATGTTGAAACATTGCCACTCAAGTTCTACATCTTATTACATATCTTTCCATCAAAAATACCTTTACTCCCACATTTCCATATTTTATTGTTTATTTCAATTTTGAACACAAAGCGTGTGAAGTTCTCCATCAGGAGGATGTTATCTCTCCTCATGTGAATTCTGAAGTATACATATTTAAAAACACAAGACAAGTATATATTTTACCCTTGTAGCCTCGTCTATATTCAAAGTACTAACTACCTACATGAGAGGTGATTGAAGATGTTAGCAATGAACAAATCCTGTCACATATATGATACAAAATCAAGATTCGACAACTGCAAACAGAAGTATACCAACGAAAACCACAATCCATCCCACTAGTCAAGAGCACCATATCACATTCCGGGGACTCAAAAAGCAGCAAAATACAAAATATATAAATAAAGTCCGTTTCTCCAATCTCCTCCAAGGGATGAGATAACTTCTGCACAACATGCTCAAGGATCTGGCACATGCACACGCATCGTTTTCACTCTGCTTTTTTTATATTGCAGTGCCAAGATCTTCAAATTCCCCTGAGAGGGCAACCGGTTGCCTGGAAAAGCAAGAAAGATGTGAAAGCCAGCAATTAACACGATACTTACCCGAGCTGCTGGCTTTCAGTCATGTCAGGGGCCTCTAATTACAGGTCTCATTCTTGATTCAGGCACTTGAAGTGAGACTCAACATGCTGCATTCATTACCAAGAAAAACCAACAGAAAGTAACATAAAGACAAAAAGGAGAGGATAATTATTCATTATGTACAAGCAGCTTCAAAATTTCCAACATGCCTTATCACATTCTGCTGAACAGGTTCTGACCCAACTCCATCTCCAGATTTCAGCACCATCGAAACACTAGCATCAGGCTTCATAAAACAAAGGCAATGCCAGAAATAACAGAGTGAGATGCAAGTAAAAAACAACCTAACAAAAAATAAATATCCACGTTCAGGGTTTGAAAGCATTACTAACAGGGTTTAAATATCCAAGCTCAATACAGGAGGTTGTAAGCTTCGACGTTCAGTACACAATAATATCTTTTACTAACATGGTATTTACTATATGGCAGTTTGAATACTAAAAAATCATAGGTAGACCAGGTATTTATTACTAACAGATTCGTTGTTCGAAATCCACCAAATAGTATCATTTAAGAAATAAGTGCGGCAACTTGTTCAAATAGAGTCAAATTCCTTATCCCTGAAGCTAATAAGAACTTTCAATAAATAATCCCTCCATTAGTGTCTAGGTAAGAAGTTCACCAGATCATGCCACAATTTATCACATTCAAATAACAATTTCCACGAATTAATAACTTGCCAATCGTAACTCAGAGGTACTGAAAGCAATTTAAGAGATGACATGCATTAAAAAGATGGAAAAAAAGGCAAACTTAAAATCCAAAACCTCTAATGCATGCCGTAATCCATCTTCCATTGCCGATGTGCCACTCTCGTGCCCATTATCCAAAAGCTGCCGCTGATTAGTCTCGAGAGATTCACCAACCACAGGTCTCACACCATTGACATCTGAGTTACCGTCAACGCTCTGCATATGACGACTAATATCGGAACTTGTGCCACAGCAAGGATTAGACTTCTCTGCATCCTCGTCAGAGTTCAGATGAGCATTGACAGCTTTTAAAGTATCATCCAACTCCAGCTCATTTCCACTGGATTCGTTTTTGACAACACTCAGTAGAGCTGGAACCACTACCTGGGTCATGCTAGTTAGAACATTTTCTTTCATTGTCCCAGACATCATCATAGAGCTCGCTCCTAACATAACAACATTTTTGGAACATGCAAGTTCAGGACAGACTGATCCTTGCCTCTTGGGGCTGAAGGATTGCCTTTTCTGTTGGGTCTCCTCCATCTCAGGCTCCTTTTTTCGTTTTGGTAGTCTTTCAGCAGACCCAGACCTGCCAGCCTCACCACTCTCATGACCCACTTTATCATCATGCTGCTGACTAACCAGCCTTGAATGTCGACCCCTCCTATAACCCTCAGGAAATACATAAGAAGGAAGCTGTTTTCTTCGGACATGAGAAACGTTTATGTCCATACCAGGCTTCCAGTATAGATACGAGTGTATTTGATGCCTAAATTCTTCAACTGTCTGCCGAATATCGAACTGCTGACCTTCTTGGACAACCTCTCCTTGCTTTCTTTGCAAACCCATGAAAAAAGCACAGTGGGCAGACTGCCTTGATGAATCTATATAATCATGCGGATACGGATGGCACTGTAATTTTCCGGAAGTATCTCGCTCTATCTGCACATGGTAAATGAATAGAATAAATAGGAAAAAGAACACATGAGCAGGGGGGAAAGTAGAATTATGGCATTACCAGTCAGAGCTGACATCCAAAAGAAAGAAATTACCATTAAAGTTAACTGCCTTAGGCGAGATTCAACCCAGCCTCGCCAAGCACGCAAGTCATCAAGGTCGGCAGCTATAATATCGACCTGCAGATAATTTTTATAATATTCGAAGAATAAATATGGTTCAAACAAAGCACTCCACTGCACTTTATTCATCTCGATATCCTGTACATGCACAACCGCAATAAGTACGGGACAAAAGTGGCATACGAAAACATATTTATACTTCATAATCAAACAGGTTAGCACAGTTACCTCACATATTCTGTTTCCAAATTGGAACTGTTCCTCCATAACTCGCCGAGTGCTCAACGAAACATTGTAACTCGAGTTCATACAAGGGTAGGCAGGCGTTATGATTGGCATGAGATGAGTTCTGTTTGCAGGGTTTTTACGAGGATCCCATATAGAGAACCCCAGCTCATCATCCTCTATTTCACAGAGCATCACCGGATTTGGCCATTTCCATTGTGTATATACTCTGAAAAAACGGGAAACGAGCATGCTAGGATTTGCATGGGGATAAAATTGACAGACTCGAGCAACAAGAATAGCCCAGTTCACACCACCTAGGAACCCTGTCACCTGAAATAACGAACAACAAATTGCTTCCCGGAGAAGGATGAAACAATGGATCTCAAGCAGCCCACTGAAATGTATAATATAATACAGGTACTTGAAGTAAAGCTTACATTAGAGTAAACACCACGTCTCCTAGCCCAGAACTTTAGGCACCTCAAAGTTGTCCGGAAGTTCTAAAACATTAGGAAAGGTTAAATAAACAGAGCAGGCACGGCAGAGGCTAGAAAAGACCTCAAGGATCAGTTCAAAGTATTTTGTACCTCCATGTTTGGAACAAGCTTTAAAATTTGATCCGCTACTCGACAGCCATTGAGGCTCCTTACGGTAGGCTCATCTATGTTGTGCAATACCGATATATTTGAGATATCTAAATCCTGTAAGAGAACAAGCTTAAATCAGTTCAATAGAAATCAACATTTTCAAAAAACTTTACTTACGTTGACTTGAAGCAAAAAATTATTTAATCCATGATGGAAAACATGGCACCACACAGTATAACCACTGCATCAACTATAATTACCATGATGCACAAGTCCTTGAGACTCTTATGATGACAGGCGTATCTCATAGTTAACACAAGTATCAAGACAAGTCAATTATCCTCGAATATAATTTGAAAGAGGAAAGATATTAGCTTGAACAATGAAAGCCCACAATGCACCAAGTCATCTCTGAAATGGCAGGGTGCAAGCTTCAAATGCGAGTTATTTGAAAGATGCTAAGCAACTATTTTTTTTTTTTGCTTCAAATGCGAGTTATCTGAAAAATGCAAAGCAACTTTTTTTTTTTTTTTTGGAATTGATTAAACTGCATTAAAGCCTGAAATATTACGAGCAAAGAATGGGGAAAAGAACCCCAGCATACAAGTACTACACATAGCAATTAGTTTAGACAGTGTAATCTAAACTCGAAACAATAGAAACGTAGAGAAACAAAAGCTCCAGCAATCGCTGTGACTAAAGAACTCAACAAATAACCAGCTATGGCAACTTTTAACTGGCTGGATACAGTATAATGATTTTCTTCCAGTGAATTAATCTTTACATAACAGTCCACAGCTGCAGAGAAAAATCATTGGTATCAATGCCATACTCAACTGTCTAGAGATGACTAGGACTGGCAATATATGTTCAAGGGAAGTATTTAAGAGACAAATATACAACTCAGTCGACGAACAATGATAAATGAGAATCTTGGGTTAAGGTAAGCATCTATGGTATGAACTCGAAAAAAAGATAAAAGAGAGGCCATCAAGGTAACTGGCTGTAATTTACAATTATGCCAACCCAATGTTCTCGTCCAACAAGAAAATGCACACCATCTTTAGTTAACTCTCAATAGTAGTATACACATGTAATTAATATTCAAGAATACATTGCAAAATATCTTACTTCTGGAACAACCAACTGAGAGATACTGGCATAGAGAAGATCAATTGATACTCCATCGAACTTGAATTTCATGACAGGGACATGAGCATCAGGTACTGGCTGAAGTTCAGTAACCTCTTCCATTTCATCTAAGATATTATGAAGGACGTAAAAGAAGTCTTCCTGCCAGGTCAATATCATGTGAACAATTGAATGATTATAAAGGTCAAATGCAGAGAAAGGATAGGGTATTGTACCTCCCGACTAACATATGATGGCCCAACACACAAAGTATCTATGTCAGCTCCAGGGCCATGTACCTGGAAAACAAAAGCTTAGATAATTATTAGAACAATATATATATATATATATATAACAAACTGAAGCTACAAGTTAGACCTATTATCCATATAATTTAGAGAGAGGAAAGGAAGTAAACTGGAGAATCTAACATAAAACGGTACAAATGCAGAACAGATTATCTTTGGTGTTTGTATATTCCAAATGAAGATCATGAAGTTGAGTCATTGGTAACAAGCACTATTATAAAGAAAGCCAGAAGTAAGTTGACGGGGACCTTCCATAACTAGATGCATAGGACCCACAAAATTCACATGCCCCGCACAACTGAACTATTCGTCAGATGATTGAATTAGTCAGCTATGTTCTTTATTGACTCCGCACAAGCATAAATGTGATGCTACTTTAAATGAACTCTGCATCATTACCAGCTTCAAATGCCATCAGATACTCATAATGTAAAGAAAACGATTGGCATGATCAAGCCAGAAAAAATCTCATGCAAACAAGCACATAAGCTTTCACTCCTTCCCTCACCCCAGCAATGAACTATGCACCATTATGACCCACTTCAAATGCCTTTGAACAGACGACATAAAAAACTGAGGTGATCGTGACAGATAGTAACCCATGCAAACACAAAAGCCTCTTACCCCCAGCCGATAAGAACCAAAAGTAAAAATGATGGCATTGGCATCTTCCACCATTTGATCCGTATAACCCTTCAACCGAGTAAGATCTTTCACCCAGTCCTTCACAATCTATAGTAAACAAATGCATAGACAAAATATTAAACTATAATAGTAAACAAACTTGATATTATTAAGCCTTATTGAAGACATATATAGGCCTAGAAACATTTATAATCTCCAACATTGTAACTATCTCATTAACCTTAGACATTCAGGTGTGCCACAACTGTTGCACAAATTTTAGTTCTACATCAATTTGGATCCCGCCTCTTTTTTTTTTAAACGGCTAAAGGGTGACTCGAACCCCCGATCTATTGGTTGGAGTTGAAGCGTCTTACCAACTGAGATTCGCTTCGTTGTCAATTTGGATCCATCCTATTTAGGTTATAACTGAAAATAGAGCACAACTTACAAAATACTATATAATTGTTTCACAGAAATATAAATGGATGTGTAATACCTAAAACAAAGTATCAAATGTACCTTTCTTTTAGATAATTCATCATTGTATGTAAGGGTTACATTACATCTAGCCTAATTCTACTAGAGATCTTTCACCGTACACAAATTCAAATAAGTTCATTAAAAAAATCGAACTGGTGAGATTAGAATCTAACATAAGAGCTTAAGTCATAGATATCTGCTACTCAGACAACAACAAATGCTTCCAGCCCTAAATGTAAGATTACAAAATCACAACTCTTTGCAATTTATTCAGATGAACTGAAACTAAATACTGGAGCAGAATAGTTGTTAAGTTGCAGTTACGATAACCAAAATGAGTTGCCTGCAGCCAAGGACTTCTTGCATAAGCATATTTGATCCTTATTGCATCAATCATTACCTGTTTAAGCCTAACAAGAACATCTTCTCTCTTAGCCGCCTCTTCGGCCGTTTCATACAATCCCGACCCCTCCAAAAACTAGAAACCAACAACAACAACAACAACAGCAAAAAATAACCATCCATTACAAGTAAACAAGGAACCACTTTCAAACGCATTACTATTATTATTGGAATAAACCGGTATAACATGAAAATGAGCACGAAACAATAATACACACCTTCTCCAGCTCCCTATTCTTTATAACATCCAACTCAGTCGGTCTTCCCTTGGACAGAGGTTTAGTGACTCCCCACTGCTGGGGCTCCTCCAAACCATTGGATCCAACCATAATCACCCAATTTTTACTCCCAAGGCGTAAACTTTAACCAAATTCTACCTTTGCCGTACTCCCAGAAATACACCCCCAATAAAGCAAAACCCTAACAATATCGGTTAGACCCAAATCTAATCCACAAAAGCAATACCAAATACGAAAAGAAGAAAAAAATCATTACCTCAAGGATCAAAATTCCAGTTCTAAAACCGAGATCACAGACTTCGGGAAAGGTCCTAAATAAGCGAAATTTAAACCAGGATCCAGAAAAAGAATAGTAAAAATAAAGAGATCAAGAACAAAACCTCGTTGTAAAAACCCTAAGCTAATAGAATTGGGTGGAAATTTGCTATCTCTGACTCGCGGAGAATGCGGTGGGATGGACGGTGGCAAATTGGGTTGAGTTGGACTGCAATACGAGAAGACCAACGAAGAAGAAGAAGAAGATCAAAAGACACAGTCTAACAATAAAAGGGAAGATATTTATTTTCTCTCTTTTTCTCGGAAAATAAATCCTTATTTATTTAATGCATCTTTATCGTATTTCTCGTGCAATTTTACTTGCACCAATTAACTTTGTTTCATATGAAACTCAAGGGCAATTTTGAAGAGTAAATCGTAGTAATAAAACAACGGTACGTCATCCGCAAGGGTGGCTTATTTAGTTAAAAAGGAAAGATAATATTATTTTGGTCAAAGGTGCAAATTTAATGGGGTGTGAATTTTTGTGAATTATATCTTTTCAAATTGATACTGTTTAACTTGACTTTCGTGGTTTGCAGTCTATTACGTGAGCCTGTGGAGTTTACCCAGTGCACACCCAAAGGATAGCGGTTACGGGTTCCAACTTCATCCAAAAAAAGAAAACAACATATGATTACATGTCTTAGAAATTATGAAACTTCAAAGTAGGTTTTCGGTGGTGTTTTCGGACGAAAATCCACACTGAGTAATTAAAGTCGAACGTTGATTCTTTAAAGTATAACTTACTTGATTGGGAGCATATTAATTTTCAAAAAAATACTATAAAATATAAACAACACTCTTATTTGTCAAAAAAATTGCACATAACTATCCAATGAAATGCGACAATATATAAACAACACTTTTAGTTGTCAAGATTTTTGCACATAACTAACCAAAAAATGCATTAAACATATGAAATTTAAAGTTGAATGTATTATACGTCACAAAAAAATAATTAATTTTTATTAAAAAATATAATCTTGGTAATATTACATGAGGGTATTAATTTGTAACCTCCAGAATTAAAAAGGTATAGTAAAGGTTATGACGCACATCCAAACTATATGTAGATGATGACTTTCATTTAGATACAAACTAAATGATAGTTTAACATGAGTTTAAGTCGAGCAATACTAGTTGATATTAAATGAAAACGGAGTTATTAAAACAATGTTCTTGACAAAATACAGAGAAGTAACTATAACATTCGAGTCGAAAGCAATACATGAGGACTCAATCCTCCAATCAATGTGTAATTATATATCTTGTTTGCATTGCTCATGCGATAAATCATAACTTGGTAGTGGTTAAAATGATGTTCTTCTCTCTCATTGCAAGTCATGATTAAGGTTTTATAGTCTCACATGATTCATTTTAACTTTTAATGGTGAACACATTTTTTACAAACTATATGTAGACTGATCGGGCATAAAAGGTAATTGTAGATAAAATAGATTTATCAAGAATTAATCCACTTCATTGGTTGATCGAATCCAATAAACTTGGTTTTGTACGTACATACTATTACATATATATTGATCAACTATTATTGTAGTACTTAATAACCTTGAATATAAGGCATAGATATTAGTTGATACATGTCAATTATCAATTTAACAATCCAATCAGAGTGAAAGTATTATAGACAAATTTAATGTGTGAACAAATGTTATTTTGGACTGACTTGTGAAGACTAGGGGTGATAAAAAAACCGAAAACCGAAAATCCGGACCGAAAAATCGACGATCCGATCCGATCCGATAATTTCGGATCGAATTTCGGGTTGGCAATTTTGAGTTTTTCAGATTTCGGATCGGATCGGATTAAATCCGTCGGATTTTCGAATAATCCGAATTTAATCCGAAATATAAAAAAAAAACAAATCATCCCTTCAAAAATGTTTTTTTATGGAAGTAACAACTTTAAACCCTAAGTCCCTAACCATACCAAACGCTGAAACGCATATTATCCCAAATTCCCAATTCAGCTGTCATTCACTCCTTCTTCTGTTCTTCAGAGTTCAGACTTCACAATCACAAATACAATTAGTCAATCACCGTTCACCGATGGCGATATTCCAATTCAGCCGTGACCCGTGAGCCGAGTCATCGATATTCAGCTGCCCAGGTCGTCGTCGCACACTTGCACCGCCGTCGTCAGCTCCCACCGCCAGTCCGCCACCGTCAGGTAATTATGTAATGGGTTCTGTTCCGTTTTCATGTTCTGATTGAAATATTTTGTGGGTCTTTACTGAATTGTTTGAATTTTGGGTGATTGTGTGTTTCTTGATTGTTTAGGTAAAGGGAGAGTTTTGAAGTTTTTGAATTTGGGATGGGTCAAATTATGTATCTAATGTATTCAATTTGTTTAGATGAACTGATGAAGATTGGACAC
>JAYMSP010000512.1:0-48932 GCA_036897095.1 Plantago elongata
CCCATGAAATAAATGAGAAAAAGAAGTACTCGAGACACTACCAGTTTAGGTGAGTATGATTGGTATTGTCTGATCAATTTTACTTTATTTATCAACTATACAAGTAGAAACTTAAATTTAAACAATGACCTAAAGAATCTATAAAGTTTGATTGGAACAAATATACTAAAAACAATCAAATATTTACAAACTATTAGTTTACAATGTTAAACATGTATATGTACAATCATATCATGTTAAATTATATTTGTACATTAAAATTAATTTGTGTGTATCTTCAATAGTTGGGGCCCTTGGGGGTGGGGGTGTCTGGGTGGGAGTCCGTAATGTGCACGCGCATAGTATGTGGTGAAATGGGGTACTCTTTAGGCATTTCATCTTTTCTTTATCTTATTGATATGCGTAACGGGTTTGGTGGGGCGGAAAAAAGCAAAAACCATAACATGTGAAACTATATTATACAATACTATATTTATTTTGTGTGTTGTGGGGGTGACCGCATACTCCGTGGGATTGTTGAGACCCATCCATATTGGGTGTGTTGCATATTTTTTTAATTTTTATGTATTTGAAAGATATAATATTTTTAAAAATATGTATTGATACAAATTAACAGGTCGAGTACGATAAGACAAAATATAAAAGCGTATTTATCATAATAAATTGTATTTTATTTTTCTATCATTAATATATAAAAAATTTAATTGGATGAAGAAATATTATACAACCACACCACAATCTACATTTTACAAATATTTAATTTAGACTATCTAATTTTATCATTCCCTTTTACTAATTATTAAAATGAAACCATTAAAAAATATCTCCTGGAAACGTTAACCTTTGGCCTTCACTTTTAAGAGGAGAAGAGTTTGAGATAAAATAGAGAAACTTGAATGTTCCTCCATTGCAGTGAGCTTGAATGGGAACCCTATCCAGTTTCACTTTCAGCTCAATTCCTCCAGTCCGATACCACAATACGTTCAGAAACACCAACACCACTGCCAAATGCTTTCTCTGTGGAGATTTGCTGCCCAAAAGGCGACGGCGATTGGTTTCGAAGAGAAGCTTCGTGATTAAGTCGTGTTACGATAATAGAAACAATAGTAGTGACGATGAAGATACCAATGGAGAACGAGATGCTAAAGAGACTTCGACCTTGGCAAATTTGGAGAACAATAAGCCCGATGACAGTTCCGATACTCTGCCGTCATCTATGTCTTCAAGGGTGAGAGTTTGTTCTTCTGATTATTATTGTTTAATTTGATTTGGCATTAGAGTATCGGAGAATACAATGTTGTTGTTGTTAAGATCGAAAGGGAGTTATTGGATTATTTGGAATTGGGTATTGGAAGAGGAAATAATTTGGTCATTCGAATGCATTTACGAGCTTATTGTTTGAGTTATGTGTGTATTATTAGTGTTTTATTACTTCTGATGAGAAAACTTTCTTTTCTCTAGCATTTTTGCATTATTTTGGTGTAAGGTAGGAAGGCAATTCCAAAATAAGGTTTCAAGGTTTGAGTTCTGTTGATGTGATTTTGAGTGTTTTTACACCTGGGCGAGTTTATATGATAGAGATAGTTATTACTTATTAGGTGTGCCCTTTATTTCTATTGTGTTTTGGCAAATACATGTTTGTTAAGGCTGATATCCATTCCTATGCGATAGAGCATCACATAATGCCGTTATGGTCAGTAGTTAACAGCAATAAATGGACTCATTGTTTTGCTCAATTTGAATATTCTATGCTTGTATTTTATTTATCTGTGTTACTCTAATACGGTTATACACAGTTGTTGCCTCAACTCCAGAAGTGACAAATATAGAACCCATCTGAAAGCCGAAAATCTCAGAAATAATATAAATCAATTAACAGTGTGAATCGAGATAAGAAACTACTAAAGAACTGAAATGTTAAGGATATTCATATATTACTCCATATAAGATGTTATATCAATAATTAACATGACAATGATGAGAATCTCTTTAATCAATGAGGATATTTTTATAATATAAGATTCTGAGTATATTTTCAAAATGCTTGTGATCATGTTTTAGATGAGGGAAGCTAATAATCAGTGATGAAATTTTCTTTGGATAAATTATATAAAGAAAATGTGTCGAGGAACGTAAATTCTGGGAATTTTTTAATTGGGTGGTAAATTAAGAACCAAAAGTGATTTTAGTGCTCCTTTTATCGCTAAACAACATTTTACATTGTATCTACCTAAATGAAAGAGAAGTACTTAATGTTCTATGTGCAGTAGGATGAGCTGGGAAATGGTCTTGGTTATTGGGTACTAAATTTTAAAAGGTATTATGTAATTGTTTGTAATGTTGTTTTCAAGAAAAACAAACCATTGATCCATTGATGAGGATCACTTCTGTTCATTGGCTTAATTCTGAGAGTACATGTTAGTCAGTTAAAATAATTCCTTTTCGTTTTTGGTTCATCAGCCACTGAATATGTCATCGCTTGGGGAAGGGTATATTGAATTTCAGGTAGATTCATTCAAATTGATGGAACTACTGGGCCCTGAGAAAGTTGATCCCTCTGACGTAAAGGTCATCAAAGAAAAGCTTTTTGGCTATTCAACCTTTTGGGTAACTAGAGAAGAGCCATTTGGTGATTTTGGAGAAGGAATTCTTTTTCTGGGGAATCTTAGAGGAAAAAGGGAGGATGTTTTTGAAAAACTCCAGAATCAGTTAGCTGAGATAATGGGCGATAAGTATAATATGTTCATGGTTGAGGAACCTAATTCTGAAGGAGAAGACCCCCGCGGTGGTCCCCGTGTCAGCTTTGGCATGCTACGGAAAGAGGTCTCTGAGCCAAGTCAAACAAGTCTTTGGCAATATGTGATAGCACTTCTATTGTTTCTACTTACTATTGGTTCCTCGGTGGAATTGGGAATAGCATCTCAGGTATGGAAATCCGCATTAAGCATTTTTGTTTATGACAACGAAGCACAACATAGTTGGTAAGGCGCTTCACCTCCAACTAATAGGTCGGGGATTCGAGTCACCCTTTAACCATTTCAAAATTAAAAAAAAAGCATTTTTTGTTTATCACAAATTGCATGAATGTAATTTCATATCATGATTGCATATTCTGTAACATGTTTATTTTTTAACTATGCTGCAGATCAATAGGCTTCCTCCAGAAGTAATTGCATACTTCACAGATCCCAATGCTGTCGACCCACCAGATATGCAACTACTACTTCCCTTTGTGGATACTGCTTTGCCGTTGGCTTATGGTGTATTGGGGGTTCAGATATTTCATGTAAGTCTAAGTACTCCTCTGTAAATAAATGCCCTATGCAGTTTTAGAGAAGACATCATCTCCATTCTCCAACCCATACCATGTAAACCTAAATTTTAGACTAAAAATTGTAATTTGTTACACATTTTTGTTGGATATATAGCTAACATCGTAATTAAATAATGAGGATGCATTTCAAATCTGCCAATCAGTTTGAGTCCCAGGTGGACCATCCACATCAACTGATAAATATCATGTGCCTCCAGTTTTTCTCTACAAGATTGTTAGAAGTTACAGGCTGATGAAAATTGCCATATTCCTCAATGGAATTGTATGCCTTAAAATAAGGCATGTTTTAGGATTGTCTCTGACTGTTCTGCAGTAATATGCTTGTCGAATGTATCATTCTTGTATTCTAACGTTTCACGTTTCAATTTATGAGGTGCTTCTGATTTTTATTTCCATACTGAACAATATGAATGCATCGAGTCATTACTATGCTATGATGACCTGCCGGAATTTGGACATTTCTTAAATTTCACTTGTCGTAGTTCATTTCTGCAGGAAGTTGGACATTTTCTTGCTGCCTTTCCACGAAATGTGAAACTCAGTATTCCTTTCTTTATACCTAACATTACACTCGGGAGCTTTGGAGCAATAACCCAGGTATTTTTTTTGTTGATTGTTTTTCATTCATTTTGGTAGTGTAAATCACTCATGAGGGACTGTTTGGGATAGAATTTGAGCGGCCTTGTCCCAACTGAAATTGAGTTTTTTGTGTACAAAAAGTTCGATTTGAGTGGGGAGTTGGCCGCTCAAGCATTATAACAAACAAGAGTTTTTATCTGTTATAGATACTATTCACTGCATGTGATAACTTTTCAGGTTTTTAGACACCCTTACTCACCGACAAAGAAGATATATTTGTAATTTACTTCTTGCCTGAAATCTTAAGTTTATGCATGACTGCATAGTTTAGAAAACATTTAAGTTTGTGAATTTTGGCCATTTACATCAAGTTTATGCATTTGGGCTACTTCTTCAAAGCTCTGAATCTGATTTTTGCTATTTGGTTATACAGTTCAAGTCTATTCTCCCTGACCGGAAAGCAAAAGTCGATATTTCGCTGGCCGGACCATATGCAGGAGCCGCTTTGTCTTTCTCTATGTTCATTGTCGGCCTTCTGCTAACATCAAATCCAGCTGTAGTGGGTGATTTGGTGCAAGTCCCAAGCATGCTATTTCAAGGTTCTTTGCTTCTTGGGCTCATCAGTAGAGCCGTTTTGGGCTTCACGTGAGTCCCTTCTATGCTCTGCAGGTTCTTAGTGAGTCATGCAAACATGTAATACTACAATAGGATGAGACCTTCATGTTTCGAACTACAACTCTATGTTGCAGATGCAGTCAAATTTGGAAATTGAGTCCACTTCGTCCATGCATGTTTTACTACTCATTCAGATATATAAAGCCATCAAAGATTTCTTATGTTTTTCAATCTGATATTTCGTAGGACGATGCATGCAGCGACTGTTCCCATTCACCCTCTGGTGATTGCTGGCTGGTAATGTTTCTTGGTAGAGCTTAAATATTGTATTAAACTTCGTAGGATTATGCTTGACATAAACACTCTTGCCATCTAGGTGTGGGCTGACGACATCTGCTTTTAATTTGCTCCCGGTTGGATGTCTTGATGGTGGAAGAGCAATGCAGGTCTTTCTTTGTTTGCTGATTCTGTGTAGAATTGTTTTCCCATATGGGCAAGTTGCAATGTTGCATGATGGATAATGGTCAAGCATTAGAGTTCCAAATTCCAATAAGATTTCCACACACAACATTGCTAACACTGACTGCTTTTGTTTTTGGTTTCCAATACATACGGTAGTTTGGGCTTTTGGAAATTCACACTTCATGATGCAAGTTAGATGTTCATGTCGATGATAGATTTAGTAAACTACTCAACCATTTGCAAACTAGCATTATATCACAAAATTGTTGTCTTGTTAAATCGATTCTTAATATCTGTAGAGTTGTTGAGATTGTATGCATGTATCAAGATGACTATTTGTCTTACTAGACTAATTCCTGACCTTTTTCTCCAGGGAGCTTTTGGAAAAAATGCACTAGTAGCTTCTGGTTTGGCAACTTATAGCTTGCTGGGGCTCGGAGTGGTATGATTTTTGCCTTTGTCTTAGTGAAATTCATAATCTGCATTCTTTGTTCTTGGTAATATTCTGCTCTCTGTACATGCCTCCTCCATCCATCTCTGAAAAGACAAACCAATTCACCAGTAACTAAACCAGATCAATCTTTATAGTGAAAAATAACACCTGATCAAATGTTCAATCGCTTGTTTGATGCGCACATTTATCCACCACTACCTTTGCTAGTTATCTGTATATCTTGGCTGTATTATTTCTTAAAACACAATCTCTCTTATTAAGATCTCTTGTTCCTAACTTTCAGCTTGGTGGACCTTTGTCTCTTCCTTGGGGATTGTATGTGCTGATATGTCAGGTATGTTAATGCTTGGATATATAAATGATTGAGAAAATTCACTAAAAATACTAATGAACAAATGTTAAAGCAGAACAATAGTTCAATCCTACTTGTGCTCTTGGATTGTTGTACTGAGATATCTATTGCTGATTTTCTACTTGAACGAAACGATGCAGAGGGATTCAGAGAAAGCGTGCTTAAATGATGTGACAGAGGTCGGAACTTGGCGAAAAACCCTTTTTACAATGGGGATTGTACTTGTAGTGCTGACACTCCTCCCAGTATGGGATGAACTGGCAGAAGAGCTTGGAATAGGTCTTGTTAACACATTATGATTGTGTATTGCTTGAGCTGGTGATCCAATTTTGACTTTGAATAAGGTAAAGATTTAATTCTTCCCACATAATACGTGTTTATGTAGTAGTCTGAATAACAGCATAGTTCTATACTGTACAGAAAATTGTATGTGAAATATAATCCCACTAAAATTCCTATACGTTCATATATATTCACTAGCCTCCTTCGGAGCAAACATTCGCAGATGTACTGCTCCATTGTATTTGTAGAACTGTGCTACATATTTTTTTGGGAAATTTTGCACCGTTGTTCCTTCTACTTGCAGTCCTTTGTAAGTTCGGAACTCTGGAGTGCAAATAGCACAAACGACGAACATATGAAGTGTGAATAAAAGAGATGATGAATCGAAATGCAAGCCATAGATGACTGTGTATCGAAATTTTGACTTCGTATTGGTCAAAATATGCAATATGAGGAATTATAGAGATAATTCTAGTGGTATGCTATATGTAACCAGACTATTTTTTGCAATAATCCTGTTGCGTATATATATAAAATAATGTTGATAGCCAATCCATTGCACGGGATAGTAAAGGTCAATTCAAATTTATGTGACAATTAGTTGGCATTGTCGTAAATCGTCAGCAAAATAGGTACGTGCACACTAAGCATAATCTTTGGTATCGGTCAACATCTCTGGATGATTTTGGAAGGATTTGCTAAAGTTGACCTACATTGCCAATGATAAGTTTTTAATTGAGAGTTGGATTAAAGACATAAAAATAGCATTTCGTTTAAAAATGCAGATTCGTATAAGTAACAATGTAACGTGCTATCTCTTCTTGATGCATTGCATATGGTCTTTGGTTAAAACAAGCACCCTATCATTATATATGGTCGAGTTATCAACTTGTGTTAAAATAACGAGATACCCAATGTCCAAAACAACGAAATAGGAATGCAAATTATTGATTAATCAATTTGAAACCACACCTCAACACGTAGAAATTCGTATTTATACGTGTGATATTGGTGTAAATAAAATGTAAAACTAGGAACGTGAGGATTCTTGTGAATATGACATTTCTTCTTCTTTTCATTTTGTCTAGAGGCCAAAGACAAACTGTTTGAATATGACTTTGGAAACTGGAGATCTAAACGAGTTAATAATAGTGACCGTGGGATTAGAATATTTAGATATCTAATACTGGTATGGACATTTATTCATTCCTCCATGTGCACATTCTGGCTGCCAAATTAATTAATCAGTGAATCCATCCAATTGTGGGGCTATTTCGCTATAATATTAAATATAATTACAGTATGGTCCTAGTATATAATTTAATTTTGTAAGTTTTTGACAAATATTAATAATTATCTAAAGAGAACAAAAAGGAAATTGTGCTAGCAAGATCATTCAATTCGGAGAAAACTAAACAGAAGTCGATAAAATAATTGATGCAAACTTATGGTAGGAAACTGGCCAAGTGATCGAGCAAAGAAGCATGCATCATTCATTTTCGCATTTCTGTTTTCCTATTCTCTACTACATATAAATTTTATTATACAATCATTATACTATGTAATTATGTTGGCTCCGTGCCTCCCTGTATTCACTTTGAATTAATCCGACCCATTAATTATATAAAAAGTAAGTATGAAACTCGACGTCACAATTAATTAATTAATGGAGTAAATAGTTTACTCTCTTTTAGTGTGATATATAAAGGTTGACTTTGTTTTGTGCAATTTTATAATAATCGATGATTTAACATGTATGGCGGGTGTGATAACTCTCAAGAGTGTACATGAAGATCAAGCAAGAAAAACATGATATATAATGTACAAGGAGTAATAATTAGAAATAATGTGACAATAAAGAAAAATGTGATTTACAAGATTCTATTTGTAGAATAGGTTTTTACTGTATGGATTTTACGTAATCAAAAGCTGATGTCAAATGGGTTTTTCACAGGCGGTGGGTTTGTGGATGATATTATTGTAGCACGATGATCTCGAAGACTCGAAATCTTGTGACCTTTTATGATTTAAAACGGATCTTGCATTATAGAATATAAACAGAGATACGCTATCAATTCGTGTGGCACATCATGTATCACGAGGTGCAAGTGGTCTCACTCAAACTCATTAGTGATTACAATTATAACTAAATTCATTCATTGCACCTTACCCATAGCTCAATTAACTTCTTCATACTTTTCATTCATAGTGCCAAGATATCTATTCTTCAACTTAAAATTAAAACTAATTCAGTTCAGTTCAATTAAATTTAATTTAACTAGATATAATTATAATTTATACATTACTTCAGTTCAATAAATTAAGTTCAATTCAATTCAGTAAATTAAGTTCAAATTAGTTATATTTAATTTAGTTCAGTTCAATACATTTTAGTTGATGATGACGTTATTTTAATTAATTTTTTATACATTACTCCAATTCAGTCAAGTTCAATCCAGTAAATCTTAGTTGAAGAGCACACAACCTTTATCGTGTTATATTCAAAGTAATTCACTGAAAAAGTCTATTAATTGACAATAAATTAGGTTGTGTTATCTTCTACTGATAATCACATCAATTCAGTCCAGTTTAATTTAGTTCAGTTCAGTTCAGTTCAATTCAGTTTAGTTATAATTTATACTTTATTTTAGTTCCGTCCAGCTTAGTTCAGTTCAGTTCTGTAAATTTTAGTTTAGGAGAATACATCCTTTATTCTTAAAATGATGTACAATTGTTCCTCTCTAAAAAGCAGTCCCATGCCGGGTTAAATGACTCTCAATAAGTATCTTTGGCGTTCAATTATTACATAATATCAACACATTATGTCACTGCATATTCCATCATTTACTCATTTTGTAACATTATTGACTCAATAAGAATAAATTAATTTGCTGAAATATGATTAATAACAACTTTAAAAAGAAACATTTTTTTTGTTGGGCTTTTGTTATATACATTACGTATAATGTTTGGATGATAGTTGAACAACTCACTACTTTAGCAATATACTTATTTAGAGGAAACTACATGAACCATACATTTTTGGAAGCATAATTCCATCTTTACCATTTCAAGATCAGTTAGATTCCTACGCAACTATATACGAGGACTTTTGCTGGAGTGATTAGACCATGTTACATGAATTGTCGTGGAAGAAAGAATAGCAATTTTGCCATTCCTGTCTAAAGGGAAATTTTAACAACGCATGTTATTCTAAATTTAAACGTTAAAAAATATAGACAAAATGATCCATATTACCATTTTTAACTTAAAAAAGAAAGGTTCAAGTGAAGAAAATAGAGTCCTTACTGTAAAAGTTTACTAAACAAAAAATTAACTGCGTGACTATACTCTTTAGATTATAGTATAGAGAGCATGCAATTAAAGATGCAGGTTGCATCGTCAAAACGTTATTAAGTTTTCAATCATTCTTTAATATTTTTATAAGAAAATTTAAATAAATTAGTTTTACTTTTATATCATGTTTAACAAAACTAGCTTAAAAGATAACTGGTAGCTATTTGGAACTCAAGCGTACTACAGTAAAACTTAAATAATTCAATATATTCAACCTCAAAAGTTATATTTGGTAACTTTTATTGTTATATGACCTTTTGATCATCTGAGTTATATTCAATATATATTCAAGCGTACTGAGTTATATGACTTTTCGATCATCTGCTATATTTCATATTAAATTTAATTTTAATTAAAAGTTAAATATTCCGTGACAACTCCACAGATTAGTACTAATTCCTGTCTAAAGGGGAATTTTTAAAAAAAAAACATACTATTCTAAATTTCAAACACTAAAAATATAGACAAAGGGATCCATATTACCATTTTTAACCTAGAAAAGAAAGGTCCAAGTAAAGAAAATAGAGTCCTTTTAACTGTAAAAGTTTGACTGCGTGGTTGTACTCACGGTTTATTTGATGCTAGGGGGTTCCCCACTAGTCTATCTTATTTAAAAGTTGACAAGTATCAATTTATTTATTTTTTTTAATAAAAATTCAATAAAAAGTTAATTATGATTAGTTATAATTAATTAGAAGTAATTAGTTGGAAGTGGATGTTATAAAAATGTGAGAAGCAAGCATTTAATATATTTTTCAAGATGTAAACTCAGTGCTTTTGAGGTTATACTCTGCATATTTTAATTTAGTTTATATGAGTGAGAGGACTATATCAATATTAACTTGTATAATGAATTTATCTAGATAATTTATTTAGAGACGAATCTAAATTGTTAAGAAAAATAATCGATGTTTTTATTCAAAATAACCATGCATGTTCTTAATATTGAAGCTTTTTATATTACAACAAGACTTATTTTATTAATAATATATATTTTAATTAATAACATAAAGGATTTTATTAGTATTATGGACCGTCTTTAGATAGCGACCATCGATCGTGAGAATTTATGTTTTAATAAATAAAAAATCATCTACTTAACATGTACCATTTGTTAGCTCCATTTCAAAATTGCAACAAGCATAATAACAAATTAATAATTAGGATCATATTTGAGCGGAAAGTGGACTAATTACTTTTAATTAATCATGACTAATCATAATTAACCTTTTATTGGATTTTCATTAAAAAAAGATAAATAAATTGACATTTGTCAACTTTTAATTAAGGTAGACTCGTGGGAAACCCCTAACATCAAATAAACCGTACATCACAAAGTCAATTAGAATAAAAAATTTCAAAAGTAATTAAAAGAGATAATATTAGTACTAAAAATATCATCCGGGGTTTTTGTTCTAATAATTTCTCTTACTAGCTTCCTTAGCCAAAGTATACTCCTACATATACATTCACGCTCGTAAATTGCGACCATAATGGCCGGGGCTGCATGATATACATAAATCTCTGGTATTGCAATAATAATGGTCCGAGCAGTATGATATATAAATGCTCGGGTATTGCAAGTTTACAACCATGATAGTTGGGACAGTACTATACACACTCTAGGCATTCCAACCATTAATACTACATATATATATTATATATACCCAAACTTTGGGCAGTGCGATTAGAAGGTAATATAACATTTTCATTTATTAAGATTTGTTATAAAATTATACAATAAGACTACATAAGATGTTTGATAATATAACCGATGTAAAAGGTACAAAGTCTCATTAAATAAAATTATCAATATTAATTAAAATGTATATTTTGGTAATGAGATATTTATTTTCTCATATAAGAGAAACACTAATATTTAATATTGAAGAGTTTTTTCTTTTTGAAACAGCTAAAAAGTGACTCGACCCTTAACTATTGATTGGAGGTGAAGTGTCTTACCAACTGAACGCGCTTTGTTGTTGTCATATTGAAGAATTTATTAATAAACTATGTTCGTATCTAGATAAATTATATTGAAAATTTCTTTTAAAAATAAGTACAAAATAGTAATATTTATATATTCAATTGTTTAGTAACACGTTGAACAAGTCAATCACTCAATCATATTTGATATAAATAGGGTTTGGTAAATTTGAATTTTGAAAAATTAGAAGAGAATGTGAGACGATTTTGTTGTTGTTGCGCCGATAAATTTGAAAAATCCCCCTTTTTGATATTCTAATTCAATTGTACTCCCTCCATCTCAGCAAACTTCCTACATTTGTCATATTTAGCTGTCCCACCAAATTTCATACATTACTAAAAGGTAAGTTACCCCACCATTAACAAATAATAAATAATCTCAACCTTACACAAATATTACACATTTTGCCACTAAAAGTACACTTTTCCCACCTTCTTTATTTTTCATCATTACTTTAACTTTTTGCATAAAACTACACGTTAATCCTACTGTATGAAGTTTGATGAGACGGAGGAGTATTAGTTAGCTCTGATCTTGAGCCATTTTACGTCAATGTCACGTGATCAAGTTGGAAAGATGATTGTAAAAATATGAGGGGCTAAATTGAATAATTGGGAGTTGCTTACCAATAGTTCCTTTTAGGAGGATCGAGTAAGAAAAATGAGCTTTTGGTAATCCATGAATTTACTTACTATGTTGGATTGATAAATTATGACATGAATTGGGATCTATTCCTAATTAATCCACTTAATCTGTTGCACATGTCACAGTACATACATACGATATGAGTATGGGCGTATGACCATATCCTATCTATGGATAAAGTACTAATTAATAATTATTAGAAAATCTAAAATAAGTTAAAGAGTAACAGAAAATGAAAATTCCATGAGATTCTCTCTCTTTCTCATATCACCTACACACCACACCCATATATATTCTCTCTCTCCCCCTCCACCCCAGTTGAATCTCTCCTGTTTCATTCAATTCCAATTTCCATCTTCATACAACACAACCCTTTCATTCTTCCCAAGGCAAGGCATACAAACATCGATCCTATCTCTTATCTGTATCTGCCTCTGGGTGGGATTAATTCAAGGGTTACCCACACTTTTACTCTTCGACCATCAGCGACGAAAATAAAATTGTAAAAAAAAAAAAAAAAAAACAACAACAAAAAAGTAGAATTTCGAAAAAAGTATTGGGTTTCTGATGGGATTTGTATCGGATGCCCAAAATGACAACTATAACAATGGGGGTTTCAGAACGCTTGTCAGGAGGAAACAGGTTGATTCTCAACATACCACTAACAAGTCTTCCGCTTCTTCCTCTGGGGCAGGCAAGCATGAGCTTGCTAAAGCTTTGACGATACCTCATCTTATCGCCATAGGTATGCTATTTATTTTCACCCTATTGTGAATGTAATTCGCAATCAGACCTGTTTGTTTCTCTTTTTTGGGATTCTCCTAAGGTAGATGTTTGTGTTTTGTTATTGGTGGTTATGTTTTCACCAAATTATCTCTTTCTATTGCCTTTTGATTTGTTTCGAATATTCAAATCATGATTTATCCTGAACGACGGAGAATAAGTTTGATTACCAAAATGTAAGTTAGTAGTGGATTTTGCATATTACAACTTTAATCTTTCTCCTCATTTATTTATTCGAATCGGCGAATTCTGTGATCCCGTAGCTTGTTGGTGTGTGTTGGTCTGAATTTCCGTCCCATCATGGTATTGCACTCTTCAATATGCCCTGAGATGAAAATCAAAGTAACAGACTTGTGCCACGTATTCAGTTCGATACAGTGATCATGGGAGTACAAATCCACCCTCTCCAAGTACATATTCCGTATTATGAGTAGGACAATGCATTTTGGAAGAGACTATTTGACTCTAAGTTGAATTAGATCTCTATTCTGGTTATCTTTCTTGATATTGATCATTTGGTTGGACTGTATGAAATCATTACCTAAAAGTTGGAATTCGTTGATCTTGTAGGAGTTGGTTCAACAATCGGTGCTGGGGTGTACATTCTTGTTGGTACTGTTGCTAGAGAGCATTCGGGCCCAGCACTTACCCTCTCTTTCTTGATAGCTGGAATTGCCGCTGCGCTTTCCGCTTTTTGCTATGCTGAGCTTGCGAGCCGGTGCCCTTCAGCTGGAAGTGCCTATCATTATACGTACATCTGTGTTGGAGAAGGGTAATTATTGTTCCTTGCAACCAAATCACTTACTTGCATTGTAATCGCATCTCAATTTATGAATGAATTTTACTTTTTCGGGTTAAGTGTTTTCCTTAATTTGACAGTCTAGTCTGGTAGTTGATGAACTAATTTGTCTCCTGCAGTGTTGCATGGTTAGTTGGCTGGGCATTAATATTGGAATATACAATAGGCGGTTCTGCTGTTGCCCGTGGCATATCCCCTAATCTGGTGCACCTCAATCTCCCTGACCTTTTCTATTTCTATTTAAGTCAATGATCAAAATGATCTACCAGCTTATCAAATAATCTTAGTCTTTTGGCTTTTACATAATAAGTGACTTTACCAATGGTTTTTTACATGCAACGGGTAAGGATGTGAACAACTCAGACACCCACTCCTGTAAATGTATAGGACCTCACAATACTCAACAAGATCATACTGAATCTGAAACCAAATATAAAAAGAACCAGAGCCCCAAAAGAAAGAAAAACGATAAGTTTGTGATTTATCTTCTGCTAGATATCTGCAGTTTCAAATTTACCATCTTGTTAATTCTAGATGAGCTTGGATAGTGACTTTGTTTGCGTTGCATTCTTTTCTATCCAGGCCTTACTTTTCGGAGGTCCAGATAGCCTGCCTGCCTTTTTAGCTCGCCATACTATTCCCGGGCTTGGTGTTGTTGTTGATCCATGTGCAGCTGTTCTAGTCTGTGTGGTTACAGGACTTTTGTGTGTGGGAATCAAAGAGGTACTTATTAGATATGTTCACTCTTTAGCTGAACTTGTCTGCTGCTGAAGTTTTACATTTCTAACTGCTGCACTCAAAACATGGTTTCTGCAGAGCACATTTGTTCAGGGAGTAGTCACTGTAGCAAATGTATGCGCCATGATCTTTGTCATTGTAGCTGGTGGATATTTGGGCTTCCAAAATGGTTGGCCTGGTTATGAACTTTCATCTGGGTAATAACTTTTTATCTGCTTAGTTGTTTACTTTCCATGATCTTCTTTAGCTAGCATACCTTCTAAAGCTTCCACTGGAATCTTATTACTGAGTTTAAGGAATCATCATAACAAATGCAAGTGGGACAGAATCTGTAAATAGTTGGGGCTAGTGAGTGGCAGACTGTTATGTTGGCCATGTATACGGGTTTTGATTTTTGGTCTATGTTGGCCATGTGTACGGGTTTTGATTTTTGGTCGTGGAATATTTTTTTGACAAATTAGGAAGCTTAAAGTGCTACAACAAATGAGGAATGTTAGGAAGCTCTAAACCAAATGGAGGCAGTATTGTTGTGAGAGTGTACTAAATACTAATTATAATTAACATTCCACTTCAATTTAGATATCTGCCGTTTGGTGCTGATGGGATGCTTGCTGGTGCATCAACAGTTTTCTTTGCATATATAGGGTTTGATTCAGTTGCTAGTACCGCTGAAGAGGTAAATTTTAGGTCCCCAAAGAATTGTTCACTGCTTAAGATGTAATATCCTGACAAGGAAGCTTAACAATGATTTTTTTTCCCTTAACAGGTTAAAAATCCTCAAAGAGACCTGCCTATGGGTATTGGCTTTGCACTTTCAATATGTTGCACACTATACATGCTGGTTTCTGCAGTCATTGTTGGATTGGTACCATATTATGCGATGGATCCAGACACTCCTATTTCCTCTGCCTTTGCTAGCCATGGAATGCAATGGGCAGCGTAAGTGGATAGTTTTCTGTCAGTTCATCCAATTGAGCTGGTCGAGCTTGGTGCAATTTATTTCTAATAACCATTTTATCTTTGTTGACTCTAATGCAGATATGTAATAACTGTAGGAGCTTGTACTGCTCTTTGTTCAACACTATTGGGTTCTCTCCTTCCACAGGTAACTAATTGTATTATCTGTATAACCACTTGATACAAGGTCTATGGTAATTCATAATAGCCTTACTTCAGGAAATTTATTATTGTTGCTTTTGGTGTTTAGTACCGGATAATCAACTTGGAGATCATTAAGTTTTAATCTAATGTGCTCATGTTGTAGTATCCTTTTCTATCTAAAATGTTGTACCTTGAATAAATCTCCAAGGTCTACGCCACTACCATAAAGATTTGTGGAACATTAACATCTCGGTAGACTCTTTTCACCGTGCAGTGCATTATGTTTTCCTAATGTACAGGCACAGATTCACTGTTATACCCCTCATGTAATATGTCAAACAATCTTAAAATAACTAGTATTTTATGTTAGCTTGATCTTCCTTTTCCTTTTTCCACGGATCATTTATGATTTACAGACACCACTTGAACTTTAGCAGCTTCTCAAGATTGGACCTCATATGCACCTAAGTTCACGAAATTGACAACTCACCTCCCTTCATAGTGTCTCTTTTGCCTCATAGTTGAATTTTTATATTTTTCACAGCCACGAATTCTGATGGCGATGGCAAGAGATGGGTTGCTACCAACATTTTTCTCAGAAGTCAATAAAAACACTCAAGTTCCAGTTCAGAGCACTATAGTGACTGGATTCCTTGCTGGAGTCTTGGCGTTCTTCATGGATGTGGAACAGTTGTCAGGAATGGTATGAGTTGTGTTATTTCATTTTCCAAATTCAAGTCTACTCAATAGTTGAACCCGTATAAATGTCAATTAAGTGACTGCGGTTTTTTTTGTTATGTTTGTTACTTTGATAGGAAATTACTAAATCGATGCATCTTCTCTATGTCTTTAATTTCCCCACCTAATGCTGAAACAATCTATTATTACTATGATATAGGAATAGTTTGACATTAAATGTTGCACCATGAGGTTCTGGTGAAATCAAGGTCATGATGATATTAAGATACTGATGATGGGAATGTCCATTTTTTTATGGCCCTTGAAGATATTTCGTAGTAGTGGATTGCAGTAGCATTATTATAGAACTTCCTAAGACTAGTGTTTCTAGTGACTGCTATAAACTACTATAATGATTGATGTCATGTCTCATCTCCATGAAAATCTGAATGCTGGACTATACTAGAGCTTTCACCAACATGTAGAATGAAAGTTGTCTCAGCTTTTCAGTGCAAAATTATTCATGCAGGTTAGTGTTGGAACGCTTCTGGCATTTACGATGGTGGCAATTTCAGTGCTAATACTCAGATACGTTCCACCGGATGAGGTCCCGCTTCCATCATCTTTGCAGGAGGCAATAGATTCAGTATCATTGCGTTATAGTACGAATAATAGTCCTGGAGACGTCAGTATAGACAGCACAAAAGACTCTGATATCCAAAGTCCACTTCTGGTCAATGAGGAATCATCTAGTGGATACCCTGTTGTAGATAAAGCAGCGGGCCAGACTAATGGTAAGTTTATTCTACTCTATCTGGTGTAAGAGTATTTATTTATTTGGAGCATTTGGAGAATGTAGGTTTATTGATGAATATGAGTTGATGAAGATTATGTGATAAATTCTATGATTTCCATCACAACCTCCATGCACCTATTATGGACGGTGGATCATTTGAAAGTATGCATTTGTGAAACTTGAAATTATAAGAACTCGATCCATCTCCCAAAATTAAATATCAATTGTAATTAGGAAAGGGAATAAGCGAAAAGTCTGAATTTTCTTCTAAAAGTCTTTAAAAAAACCTGCAACCCCCTAATATTAGGAAAAATAAAACCGCTCTTTCATTGTTTGCACAAATGTTAATTAGGGGAATGCGCCGGACACATGGGTGAGTATCTGTGATACCACAGGATGTGCATGAAGTGTAGCATAGGATCCTTGCACATGTTTTTTTTCCTAATATTTTGGAAAACAGTTTTAAATTTTAACGAATTCCAGATGGGTATGAATACAGCATTCATGGGGCAAATGTGCAAGCTGGGTGATATCTCTCTTAGATTGTTAAAGGGTTAAAGATCAATCAGTATATAGTATTAAAGAAGTTTCCTTTGAATATAGTTGTATGCCATAAAATGGAATGTATTCTGGTTATAATTTAGCCATTTAGCCCAAGTTTCCGAGACTGTTAGGCTGAATCAGTTTGATATTCAGTGGCTATGCAATATGTTCGGGCAGTGACAAAAGTAATTATGAGCTGTCCAAGTTCGTGTGGCTAAGTAAATTTGAGTGGCCTTAGTGATTATGCTGTCATCATGGCTTTGCAAATTCAAATGTGCATTACTTAATACTTCCTTCAGTTACCAACTTCAGTGATTATGTTCAGTTCTACCAGCAAAACACAGTTTTTTTCTCGTTCGAGTATTTCTAATGAACCATTTAGGGGAATGATAATTATAAAATTATTTAAATGCTTGTAGGAAAATTGTTTGAGCGCTGCCATTTATACCTGGACCCATTCAGCCTACATATCTGAACAGTATCACGCATTCGTCAGTCTAATGAACTGATCTTATTGTTTAAGTTCTCATGCTTTGGTTCTTGCAGCTATCATCAAGGAGGACAATCGACGGAAAATTGCTGGCTGGTCAATTATGGTTACTTGTATTGGCGTGCTTATACTAACTATGTCTGCATCAAGTTTAAGCCTTTATAGGTACTTCATTAAGTCTTTTCTACAATGATAACTTCTACTTGGTTATTATCATATCTGATTTGATAGTTTTAAATTATTGGCGTAGAATTTTATACTTACTTACTCAACACTATTTCCTGAGACCTATGCCTTTACTTGTTGCAGTCCTCTTCGCTTTACGCTTTGTGGAGTTGGTGGTTTACTTCTCTTGTCTGGCTTGGTTATACTTACCTGCATAGATCAAGATGACGCCAGACACAAATTTGGGCACACTGGAGGTACGTTATCTTGTTTGTATATGAAGTACGTGATCATGATTTTGGCACTGCTTGTAATTATTGTGGGCAAATAATAACACAAATAATCGTCTCCTATATCATATGAGTTTTTCCTCTTTCAGGTTTCATATGCCCATTTGTTCCCGTGCTACCTATCGCTTCCATTCTCATCAATGTCTACCTTTTGATTAACCTTGGGTAAGTAATTATTCATTTTAATGTTCTTGATTGATACTGTAGTTAATAATTAAAGCTCTTCCATTTTGGAATTGCTCTTTTCTTCTTCTTCTTCTTTTTTTTTTTTGAAGAGATAGAATAGTCACTAGAGTACTGAACTTCATTTGAAGATAGAAATGCTGATATTATTGATCGTCAGGGTTACAAAGTTTTGCAACACTTTTTAGTTAAACCCACTTTGCATAAATAGTGACTCTAAATGTCCGGAAATTTGTGAGTATTGCATCCTCCTTTCCTAGGGTTTGGAAAATGTTTCATACAAACCTCTCACATATTACCTGTGTACCCCTAAAAAAATTTCATACAAATCCCTGAGGGAGTCTGTCTAAATTTCTGAATCCATAGGATCAATGGTCTCCTTTTTTTCCAATTTTATTTGGGGAAAGTGCAAACAAAAACCCTCCAATAATAAACATAACAAAAAAAGACCCTTCAACTTCAAAATACTTTCACGACTAATGTACCCTCAATTGGGAGGTTAGATCTGAACAGTGGAGGTGGGCGGCGGTGTTGGGCGGTGCGGTGGTGTTGGGCAGTGCGATGGGGACAGTGGTGGGTGGTGGTCGGGGCGGTGGTGTTGGGCAAGTGCGGTGGGACAGTGGTGGTCGATAGTGGTGGTGTTGGGCAGTCCGGTGGGCGATGGAGCTGGGCGGTGTGGTCGGGCAGTGGTGCTGGGCGGTGGTCGGGGCTGTAGAAGGTGGGAAGTGGTGGTGGAGAGTGAAGTTGGGAAGTGGAGGAGGAAGATGAACAGTGAAGGGTCTTTAATTTAATTATTTTTTTTGGAGGGTTCCTTATTGTACTCCACCCTTTTTATTTCGTAATCCTGCAGGACATACACTTTTCTGGAACTCTTGTGCAGTTGCTGTTATTTCGTTTTACACAATGCCGTTTCTTTCATATGCAGAATTCCTACCTGGACCCGTGTATCAGTATGGTTAGGAATAGGAGTACTTGTGTACGCTTTCTATGGCCGTTCACACAGTTCACTTCAGGATGCAGTATATGTTCCTGCAGCTCACGTTGATGAAATTTACGAAAACTCTTCCAGCTCTCTGCCATGATCCAAAATTGAGGGCCGCCTTTATTACATAGCGATAACTGGAGCCGGTTTATCTGGGATCCCAGATTGCCAGCAGAAGATGCAATTCCGTCGTTTCAAATTTCAGAAACGCACCAAGCGAATACTATACATATTGTATAATCCAATTTCTTATTTGTAATATAAATCATAGTTTAGTTAAGATATGAGGAAGTTAAGTGATAGATAGATGATTTGAAAAGAAGTGATGCAGGTAATGGCCTTGTAAATAATGTTTTTCTAGGTTCATTATTACAATTGTTTGGCCTGAACATTGACGAGCTTCTACGGATATTGTACATAACTTTCATCTGTTAATAGTGTTAAATACACGACACGTTAATAGTGTAAACACACCACAATTTTATGGGAGTAGAGAGCCCCAAAATCTGATTTATTTTTTTAGTTGTGCTGCCACATTGCCTCTTTTAAAAAGAAATTAACTAGTTACGTAGTTACTAATGATATGGAAGTAGTATCTGCGGAGACGACAATGTAAGTATGCTCCGTCAACAGGAGGTGGATTTCATTTGTTCTCCATGTTATGCTCTGTTCCAGCCTTCATCTTGCCCGTTGGAGCAACGCTCCCGCCTGCCAGAGGTAGGCAGAGGCTGCCCCTTCTGCTTGATCTATTTGCTGTCTGTGTTCATGACTTCATGGTTTGTTTGTAGACGAGCTCCATCTTTTTGATTAGTGTTAGACTATGTTTCAACTTTCAACCATGTTATTTCTGATCGCTGAGGCAAATTTTATGTTGTACCTAAAAACACTGGCTTGTCAATCGTGATAAAAATACTTCTATCGAGATCGATTTTTTTTTGAGGTATAATATTACAATTATAATAGTTGAACATGACTAATTTATCATTCAATTGTAGACGTAAATCACCACCAATCTCTATTCAAAGAATATAATTATCTATTTCGAAGAATTGAACTCGTGACCTCATGACTATGGAATGTGTCAATTTGTTCATTTTAAAGTCGATTTTGATCACATATTACTGTATCCGAAACATAAAAATTATCATTAGAAATGCTACAAGCATCTTTCAACAGATACTTATAAGCAACAAAAAAAGCATCATCAATTTTAACATTATTTTGATCCCATATATTCTGTAACAAAAAATTAAACATGGATTAGATTATCCGATTAAACATTTCCCATGATTCCTAAACCAACTACTAAACAACCACTAGTGCTAAAATAGGCAAAAACCGACATCAAGTTACCTATTCACCAAGTACGTAAGCTTTGATTCTCACCAAATTAGTATTGCTATATTAATTATAACATGTCTACGTGTTCCAAAGATCACCCTTCATCTTTCTATTTCTTCTCGCCCACTCACAGATATCGCATTCTCTGCACAATGCCAAGTGTTTCGTCAATTTTTGAATCCAAATGGCTCTCAAGAATCATAGATTCATTGATTTCAATTGTCAGTGCATTTGTCTTCTTGTTCTTGGATTTCTTGGAAGTTGTAATGTGCTTGATTTTTAGAGTTGTAGATGAATTCTTTGAAGGGAAATCGCCTTCCTGCTACTGCATGGAGAGGAATGTAGAGGAAAAGGTGGAGTCTTTGGAGGAAAGTGAGTTGTCTAGCAGCCTTCATGGGAGGAAAAATGTGTTTAGGGAAATGGGGTTGCTTAAGATTAACAGAATTTGGAGTAAAGAAACTGCATTTGGTGTTGGGGTGAGGAGAAGAAGTAAGAATAGGTGGTCTGATTGTGGGTGTGAGTCTTGTCTTTCTTGGATGAAGAACAATGGGACTGATTCTAAGCTTCATGTTGTTGTTAAAGAAATACAAACAGGTACTAAAAATGCTTCCTTTTCATTTTTGATTTGGTGTTTTATCTATTTTGAAGCAATGTTAATTAGCTAGCTAGTTGTGGGAGGCATAAGGTGGTGATTGGAATGGAGCTAGAGTGGTAAGTAGTAGGTGCAGAGTTCGATTCCTGTGGAGTCATGAGGTGGTTTAGAGAGTAAAGAGGTGTTGGTATATGAGTTCTAGCCGTTTCAAAAAAAAATAAAAAAAAATAGCTAGCTAGTAGTGTGCTGCTTGTTCAAATTTTCTAGTTTATTAACACTGTTGTTTTGGTCTGGATCATATGTTACACATTGTGTTGATGTTGTATGATAAATGATATGGCAATTGAAGTTACTGTAAAGCTTCCATTGTGTTTACTGTAAAGCTTCCATTATGATATACATTGGTTAAGTTTCTCTACTTAGTTTGCTCCTTTGGAAAATCTTAGATTAGTTTCTTGGTTAGGCGTATATGATGATGTGACGAAGTTTTGCGTGGGCTGTGAATTGTGATGGGTGCTCTGTGTATTTAGAAAAATCGAGCAAATGAAGTATGTGATGCCAGATGAATTTACAATTGTATGGTTCGTGTTTAAGTTGATTTCTTGATAGCTGTCCATTGTATCTATTGGTTCTACAAGGCTGGAAAGTAGATACAAAAAGGAAATGAAGTGTGACACTTGGCTGGAGAAAGAAAGTGGCAGTTAGGACTTAGGAGTTTAGGTAACAATCACGAGCATTTCTTGTAGCCCAAGTTTAGGTTGACCTGTCTCAAAAAATAAGTTCATGCCAAAAAACTAAGAACAAAGTCTTAAATTACAGAACTTCTCCAGAAGTAATCTACATTGATATCAATTTAACAGGAAGAAAATGTAGGATAGGTTGGTGCGGATTTCATCCCTTCCATCTCAATCTTGTGGGCTTCTTATCCTATCAAATTTCAGGACTGCTCAATTTCTTGAATTGAGTAGAGCTTAGTATATATCTTGTCTTCACTAACTTTTACAGAGGGACTGCATGTCTACATTTGTTTCTATATGGCTTATTGCCTATGGCTCTCCATGAATAATTACACCAGATCATTCCAAGCTTGAAATATGTTGCTAGTAAAAACAGATAGTAACATACATCCCAAAATCAATGCTAATGATAATCTTACCCTACTTTTATTGGAAAATTGTTGATTGCTTATGATTGGATAAGACTAAAGTAAATTAATTAGACTAGCCATGGAAAATCCTAAAAGGTAACACAACTTGGTCCAATTTGCTTATGAAAACTAGTTCTTATGTTCTGTATCTGTCGTCCAATTGCTACTGATCATGCAATCTTTGGATTCTCATTGACACAGAAAGTTTGGGGTGCATTTCTGGCAAGGAAGAGGAAAATGTAATATTTATTCATGGTTTCTTATCATCATCATCGATCTGGACAGAAACCGTGTTTCCTAATTTGCCTGAGTTTTCAAACCAGAGTTACAAATTATTCGCCGTAGACCTGTTGGGGTTCGGCAGAAGTCCTAAGCCGAGGGACTGTTTCTACACCCTAAAGGATCATCTAGAAATGATTGAAAAGTCAGTAATTGTCCCACATAAGGTTAAATCCTTTCACTTGGTTGCTCACTCAATGGGTTGCGTGATTGCACTAGCTTTGGCTGCTAAGTACTCAGAAACTGTTAAATCAGTCACGTTGGTTGCTCCAGTAAGTGTATTGAAGAGAGAGCATTCCAAAGTAACAAATCTGTTTTTTATTGTAGTGGATTCTTAGTAGTTGTGTTTTAACTTTGAACTTCTTTGCTACTTGTTTTCCAGCCATATATCTCTTCTTCGGAAGGAGATGCTTCTTCAGTTGCACTGCAGAAACTTGCCACAAGGAGAGTATGGCCACCACTACTCTTTGGTTCAGCCTTTATGTCGTGGTATGAGCACTTAGGCAGGTGCATCTGCTTTGTTGTCTGCCGGAGCCACAGAACATGGGAATCGATCCTCAAGCTCTTTATTGGAGGAAGGTAACTTTTAATCCTTTCACCATGTCTAGTGCACTCAAAGTCACCAGCTTTATGGTAACTATGACATGTCATTGAGCAAGTGACATTTAATTTAGTGCATATTATTGAATTCTGGTTATGGCGTTTTACTGCAAAAACAGCGAAATAGTCAAATAGTGCCTGCAGAACTTTATGGAATGAACTTTCTCTCAAAAAGTGAACTGGTCAAGCTGATTTTAGGGAATTTGAGTTTTTGAATATACTATTTGAGAACTGTATTGATTTTACATTCCACTTTTTGCAGACGCATATTTTTTCTAAATGATTTGCTCTCAAACAAACTTCGTAAGCTCTGCAAATATTCATTTCTGTCCTTTCCTCCAGGGATCTTGATTTTCTGATTACTGATATGGCACGTCACACACACCATTCTGCTTGGCATTCTATGCATAATGTCATTTGTGGTGGGGCAAAATTCCTGGACAAGTACTTGGAAACCTTGAGGACTTCTGGAGTGAGGATACGTGTCATTCAAGGCACCCAGGATGAGATAGTGCCTCTGCAGTGCAGTTATAACATGAAGATGAAGGATCCAGATATAGAGCTCAATATTGTACCAAATGCCGATCACAGCTCTGTCATCATGCACAGGCAGAAGGAGCTTACTAGGGAGTTAGAGAAAACATGGGAATCTACATGCAAAAGAGCAAGAGACATCGATGTGAGGTAAAATGAAGGCTTTGCATGATTAATTAGCAAAGAATGGTGCCTGGCTGATCCATGCTTGAGAAGGTTCCACTCGAATAGACACGGCTGTTGACAAGCCACAACGGAATGTTTCTTACTTCCATTGTGATCTAATTAATGTGAGGTTGTTGTAATCTAGCTACAATGATAGAAGTACTGTAAGTATTGCTGCTCTAGTGATCAGTTTACCACTTTGCTCTTGTATCTCTTAGAATGTTGTAAACTTGAAGTCGATGATCAATGTAAAGAAAGGAAGCAAGATTATGGACTGGTATCTTCAGAAGCTTCAGAATCATGTATCTCTTAGAATGAATTTGGTGCAGAGTTACTCTGTCTCTATAGTAAGAAATGACTTTTTCTAGAGATCATTTATTGTTGGTGGTATGAGCTACAGGTTATCTTCGGACCAACTGTATTTTCGGGTGTTAATGGAATAACCAGAATCACATTGTCCTTGGAGATTCAACTATTTAAACCAGCAGAGAAATCAATTTCGCCAATGAACTGGTCCATCAGTATAAACAACTAATTCTAATATGGTATCAAAGCATAGTTTGATCCTCCAAGTTTCGATCCCCCATCCTCCCAAGTTAATTTTGATGCATCAATTGCTACAAAACCAGAAAAAGCATGATCAGGTGTTGTTGCAAGTAAACAACTAGCATAAGCATGATCATGTATTACTGCAAGAGAAACATTTGACTCTTGTTAGAATTTTTTATTATCAAAAAGTTTGAATTTGTGAAGAGGAGTAAAAAAGTTCAGTAATTAACATGGGATTGATAGATTCAAACTCACATTGAATGTGAATATGGAAACACCGAGTTTGAACAAAACTTGCACTGATGAGGCACCTGAGCGTGAGGGAAACAATGGTTTTAAAATATAAATATAACAATTTAGATATGTATGCAGTATGCTGTATGCTTCATGCATTATAACAATGATGTGTGTATATACTCCGTTTTTCTTCTGTCGTTTCTGTATGAAAGAGGATACCAATAAGAATCAGATCCATACAGAAAATGATAATTTGGAAGCATGCAGCATGCATGCCCTCTCTCAGATTCCAGGTCCCTCCAAATAATAAATATTAATATTTTCACTTATAATATATTATATGAAATTACATTTATTTAGAACAAAGTTATATAAACGAGAGAAACTATAAAATATTTAGCATGTGACTTTAACTGTTCCGAATTTAATAAGTTTTCAATATATGAATGAATCAAAACTCAATTTCAAACCTAAACTAAGATGAACAAATTAAAATAAGAATGAACCGTAACTCAATTTAATGTACATTTAATAATGTAACACAAGCCCGCTATACTCTCCGACTCCGGAATATCCATCCTCTTTGAAAGGTGAACCCCATCCCCACAAAATTTATGCAGAAGTACAAATTCAAGGTTGATGCCATTTTCCTTTTGATTACACATTAATGAAGAGTTGGTTGCTGGTTTTTGACTTGTGAGGTTCTACTCCTATAAATAATTTTCGATAATAACTATGGGCTTCCATAACTCAAAACTTGATTGTGAGTGGTTAGTGGTACTGACCACAGGGGTAGGTAGCTGGTTATTTTTGACAGTCAACAAGAAAGCAATCTCACATTACACTAAGTACCACCTACTTCTCCCAATTTACACTATTACCTCTGCATTTTTGCGCTCTACCTAATTTTTTCACAACATATATTTGCATTTCACAGCCATATTTATCATCAACATTCCTTTTTTTGTTGTCCCAACGCTAGGTACGTTCGCTCTCACCTCAGCAACACAACAATTCTTCGAATCTTGATAAAAAAATCCAATCTTTATGCGTTCTTTTGTTTTGCTGCTTACATTTTGGTACTATATATATCTGTAATTGATCTGTTGTTTCGTTGTGTGACTGTTTAGTGGTGTGATTCTTTGGAGCTATGGATTTCTTGGCGTCATCTGAGGGCCAATTGTTTATTGCTGTTGCTGTTAGTCTTGTTGCTGTTGGAGCTGCGTACGTTGTGCTTTCATCCAAGAAGCCCAAAGGTTTGTTAATCTTGTTTTCATATCTGTTTAAAGGCATTTTCATTTCAGCTGAGTAGATCTTGAATTGGTTTGAATAAAGATCAGTCCTTTTGCATTGTTCTAGTATCTGAGATTGGGGGTTTTCTACTCTGCTTAATTGCTTTTGGATTTATCAGTGTTTTAGAGATTGAAGAATTGTATGGTTATTATTCATTAAAGAAAATGAGATGTTGGGCTCTGGTTCTGATAATCAGAATTCAGAACAATGTTTGAGAATGGAAAAATAGAGAAGAATAAAGGGTACTAGTATTATGTAGGTGTGACTTGTGAGATTGTGCTTTTTGTTATGTGCATGGAAGTGAATATGAAAAGCCAAATCCAATCTTGAACCAAACGGAGTGGTTCTATTCTTGAGTTTCTAACTTGACTTGGTATCTTATGGGTTTCGCAGTGTGCTTGAATCCTGAGAATTTCAAGGAATTTAAGCTCGTCAAGAAAACGCAACTGAGCCATAATGTTGCTTCATTCAAATTTGCTCTTCCGACACCCACGTCTGTGTTGGGCCTTCCTATTGGACAACACATTAGCTGCAAGTAAGTTTTTCTTTTCTTCCTTTTGTTCTTGTTGTTCTTCTATGAGTGAAGTTGATATGATATCTTTTAATTTTAAGCATTAGATTTGAATTTTGATCATTGCTTATACCTTTGAATTCTGCCTGGTCTTATAGGGGCAAGGATAGTCAGGGTGAGGAGGTAATCAAACCATACACTCCGACTACTTTGGACTCTGATGTTGGATACTTTGAGCTAGTAATAAAGGTATAGTCCTCATCAATCTTTGTTCATTACTTGCCAGTATGGTCCTGCAAGACTTCTTCGTATTTTATACTCAGATTAACCTTTTACTAATAATTCCAATGTGTCTTGATGAAGATGTATCCACAAGGAAGGATGTCACATCATTTCCGAGAAATGAAGGAAGGTGATTATATGGCTGTGAAGGGACCAAAGGTAAATATTTTATATTCTACACAGTCCTATCAGCCGGTGTCTTGTTGCTACATATATACCTGGCATGAGATTATGAGGTATTTTAGGTGGTATAAGAAACAAATATATAGACTTTGTTACTATCTATATCATGTTAGCACGTAACTGAAGTGGCAAAGATTTTATAAAATCAAACAGCATTTCATCCTAGACAGTCTTATATTGTCATCTGGCTCTGCAGTTCATTCAAAATATTAAGTTACCCACAGAATATATGGATTGCAATAATTGCTTTGATTTATTGCCTAGTGTCTGAAGAAAATGCATTTTTTTCCAAAGATTTCAGAATAGAATTTCAGATTTACGTCCGAATCAACTTTTTGAAATCTTGTACTTATTGAATGTGTAAAACCAAATTTGCAGCAGTTTAGTCTGTGTGGGGTGTGCTAGACAAATACAGCGGGATGCCAATCTATTTGACATTATCAAACTTCACGTTATTAAAATGCTTGTCTGGATGAGGGTTACCTATTTCGTAATACGTTACATCCAATACACGATACTTAATACGAGTTAGCAACAAGAGTCTCAAAAGACAGCAACTGATGGACACAAATAAACGATCCCAATCTATATGTTAATAAATGGTGTACTATCATGATTTGAGTGGGTTCAGCTCATAATAATGGGTTAAATCCAACTTTTTATAATCCGAATGCTGATACAGTTGAGCTAAAAAAATTGACGAGTTGGTGACTGTTATAGACTTATAGCTGTGATAATTAAATATTTCTGTAAACCATAACTTGCTTTGACCATGCAACCGGGTCGTACTACTGTACTGGCTTCATTGATCAGTGAATATTATGTGTGTAATTTTTTCATGAATAAATATTGAAGTCTGCTCTTGCTCTCTATTTCCCAAAAATTAGGGTCGTTTCAAGTATCAGCCAAACCAAGTGAGAGCTTTTGGAATGCTTGCTGGGGGCTCCGGAATTACACCTATGTTCCAGGTATGGAAGTGCATTATCTTAAAATCTGTTTGTATGTAAGATTTATCCTTTATTGACATAATGAACTTCCTCACGAATTAAATTAATTAAATCAAAGATAAACTAATAGTTCTCTTTTTTCCCCTTGAAATTTTTATTTCCAGGTTGCAAGAGCAATTCTGGAAAATCCGATTGACACCACAATGGTGCATCTGATTTATGCTAATGTTACATATGAAGATATCCTGCTGAAGGTAAGTAGGACTCTCAGCTTATGCACTTCATCTTTTGAGTTCTAAATGCATGCAAAGTTAGAGTTTATGAATTAACCAACTTACTGAAGAAGTTAGTTTGATCAGGGAGTTATAGTAGGAATAGGGAGTGGTAGCATGGTTTACCAGGTAACTTTGTTTTACTGGAGGTAATTTCCAAGCAGAAGATTCTTACGTCGACCTTGTAGTTAATAATACCCAATGTCAATCAGATAACATATCTGACCCGCATCCACATCACGGAATGAATTCTCAACAACAAGTTTTAGGCAAGTATCGTGTACGTGGTCTATTTAGAATTTTCTCCCAGTAGAGTGGAAGTGAAAATAAATGGTTGAATTAATTCCAAAACCTTTACCATTCAAAGCTTTTAGAACAGAGTTAGCCTCCTGAGAGTCAATAATATATTGAGAGTTTTTGAAGGTCCAACATAATAGATAAATATATACAATTTACACACAAAATTATACAATACAATTTTTTGCGGGTTGACTTTTTCGGGTCAGGTTGACCTGCATTTTTTTTCTTGAATTATACATCTCATGTTCATATTTTAAATCAAATTGCCTATATTTAATACATAATTGTCTATTTCTAACATAAAATTACATATAACAACCAATTTATAAACAAAACATTTGTAAATAAACATTGAAATAATTTCATTTATCAATCAAAAAATATCATTACATATAAAACAATACAAAAAAAATCATTATATCTAAACTAAAATTATCTTTGCACCCTTGTTCCGTCGACTCCTCCATCCACGTCTCCATCTTTATCATCAATCGTTTTCTTTATTCGACCATCATTTTGATGAAAACCTAGTATATACAAGAAAAACATCAACAATTTAATTTTTAACATTAACAATTGCAATATACACATATGCAATTTATCTTAAGGAAATTGAAACACCAAAAACTAAAAAAGCACCAACAACATAACCTATTTAACACTAAATATCAACAATTGCATCATAAACATGAACAATTAACATTGAAAACATAGCAGTTTTATAAAAATACATAATCTCTGAAAAACGACAAATATCAACAATTTACGGTTGGATATACACAATTTACATAAAAACCTAAACAAATAATAACTTCAAGAGATAAAACATAAATCATATATTAAAAAAATCATATATGTTGTGTATTTGTCTAGAGCTCTCATAATCTCTAGGACTCTTATAAGTATTAGTATTTAGAACAGTAGAATAGATTTTTTAAAAATGAGAATCAGAGTCCTCTCTGGGCTATGCCAATGCCAAGGTCCTGTTCACTAGTCCTGATCTCTGTCAAGAGTGGTTCATGGCTTTCTGCAGATTTGGTGTTCTCTGTGTTTACACTTTTTTTTGCACGATAATAGATTCATTTTCCTTTGTCTCTATGTTTTTTCATGCGTGAAGAGTTAAAAGCTGCAAATTGTTTTTAGATGCCGTAAAGTTTAAAGTTCTTGTTGCAGGACGAGTTAGACGCTCTAGCTAAAAACTACCCTGACAGGTTCAAGATCTTCTATGTACTCAATCAGGCAAGTCTTCTGCTATTAACCTGATGATGTTAATTTCTTGTGTGGGATTCTTTTTCTCTGATGGGCAACATAGTTGTTACAATCCTGTTTGGCTTCATTATCATCAATACATTCTTGGATTGGTTTAGGAAAACCTCTATTGTGTTTAAGTTTATGAGGTGGCATCACTTGTGCTCTTCTAGTTGATCATGATATTTCGTACTACTTGTTAATGAGAGCATCACCTGTTCTCTGATTGACTTAATTTGTCTTTCATCCCAAAAAAGAAAAGAAAAGGTGACTTCACTAGTACGGGTTGTTTACTCTTGATGTTTTTGTTTTTCCTTATTCGCTAGTTAATATACTAAGAGACTTTTGACAATCTTTTCTGTTCAACTAAAACCAATCCCTAATAATTTTTTGCAGAAACTTTTTTTGTCGTGTGTTTGATCCTTCCTTGAAACAATGCATAAACACTAAATGTTACGTTCTTTTTCATGCCTCAAAACTTTGAACTCTTCGTGGCTCACTACCATGTCCATATGTTGTCTTATATGTGCGTCCATGTGATTGAGCTGTTGCTTGTGTTATTTCTTATAGCCTCCGGAGGTATGGAATGGTGGTGTTGGATTTGTCTCAAAGGAAATGATTGAAGCCAACTGCCCAGCACCAGCTGCTGATGTTAAGGTTCGTACTCATGTAAAATTTGGCTAACCATATAAATTTGCAGAAAAAAAAAAACCCGCTTATAATCTTGCTGTTCCTGGTTTGTAGGTTTTAAGATGTGGGCCGCCCCCAATGAACAAGGCCATGGCTGCTCATCTTGATGCTCTTGGCTACACCTCCGACATGCAATTCCAATTCTAATTGTTGCTGTGCTCTTCTTCAGCCATTAGACGGGATTTAATTCAGTTCACCAGGATAAATCTTGTTGAATTACAATCCAGTTAAATGAAGATTCTACTTTAGGTATGTTATTTTTCAGAATGGAACTGCTATGAAGAGAGAGATTGTCTTGCTGATACTTTGATTAGTCACAATAATGTATTTATATTGGGTAAGCCATATATGGAGGTCTAGTTTTCAGTGCATTTTGTATCTTTATTTAACTGAAATGAAAATTTGTCTCTGCATTTTATCCCGATTCCAGAAGCAGAGCCTTTCACTATGACAGATCATGAATCTGCAAACTTTCTTGAAAAATTGGTCACATGTATTAGGCCTGTAGCATTAACCCCTGTTTAAAGTGTCGTGATTTATATTCGATTAACAGTGAAATAACTACTATTCCGGATCTAGCAAACTTTGAACCCTGTAGCAATAAAATCTAAATGCAGCATTCTTGTGGTGGATTTTATAACTTTATTGTGTGTGTGTGTGTTTTTGTCATTTTGTCTAAATACCAATTCAAGTAGAACTGGAGGACTTGGAGTTACATTTGCAAACAATACAAAACAACTAATTTCTGGGTAGTTTAGTTGGTTAAAAATGGTGAGCAAAATGATAGTCACCGTTTACCCACTTAAACATAAAATCCTTTTAAAAATGCTACAAAATGTGTGTCATACTATAACTACTACCTTCGTTTTATAAAACTTTATACATTTAGATTGCTATGTAATTTGTGAAAAGTCAAGTAATGAGAAAATATGTAACATTTGAAAAAAAAATACACTTTTGGTTGGGAAATGTAATATAAGTGTAAGCGTGGGACAACTACCTTTTACTAATAATGAATGTATTCGTGCGTAACACTTAAAAAGAATGATAAATTTATAAAGTTTGACATGACAGAAAGAGTAAATTACATTAAATTTGGAAAATGAACTGCAACAGTTAAACTTGACTTGGTAATAGCTAGTTCCAAGTTAAACCGGCATTGGGTAGTACCTAGATATATCATATGTGTATTCTGAGCTGTTAGTATTACTGTATTAGTAGTATTAGTGTATTAAATAATATAGAAAGAACATTGTCAGGCTGATGATGAGGGTCACACAAATCTTAGTTGCGAAATAAACTCACGACGTCCAATAGTAATTGACACTTTGAGTGGTGCGGCATCGAAGTTAACGTGTTTATTGAACATTAATAGCTAAATTCAGATCTCGAGAGAATAATACTATAATTTGACATTTAATTTTCTGGATTTTTGAGCTCTCTGATACATTCACAGCATTTGCCTGTTTCGTGACAACTTACAATATTAATTTTGGCCTTCTTAATTAATCAACGAGAGTATGCTTGACTTGTGGAAGTCAATAAAGGTTCAAGCTTAAAACACAATCATAAGAAAAAAAGAAAAATTATGATCATCTTATGGTCAATCATGAATGGTGGAATGAATAGTTGTAATTCAACAAACAATCACATGTGTACTGTCGACACTACAAAAATGTACCTATCAAAGTTTGAGATCAATCATACATATTACAAAGTGCATGTGTGAGCTATCTAAGCGAAAATTGAATATAAAGTTGACGAGTTAGTCCATGATAACTTAAAACTCGTTCAGTTCATTTACGAGGAACAAAGTCACACCCACGAGCAACCTCCAACATCTAGATTCTTTTCAAAAGCATTGAGAACATGAATATCATGTTATATTTTGCCTTTTAGTAGTAATTCTTACTTCCAGTTTGTGAACAAACTTCAACAGAAAGGATCGGAGTATGTTGATAAATACACATCTAGCTAGAGTTTGATGTACTATTCCTCGTACATCATTATGGTCCTAATATTTGAAAAGACTGATCATAATATTTGAATTATACTCCACTAATATTAATGTATATCTTCTTTTGAGGTTCATATATAGTATTTTGAAATTAAGCATGGTTGAATTGAATAATTAATATTATGAACTTCCGAGTTTTTGATATGTATCAAACTGAAAATTATTGCTGGTGGAGAAGGTGAAAAGGGCTGGTGGTTGGGACCTTGTAGTGTAGTGTGATGTAAGAACAATTTTTTAATTACCCATTTTCACTTTTAAACTTTCCATTTCCATTAAATATATGATACTACTATTAAGGAATAGACAGTACTTTTATCAAACCTGATTTGGATTTGAGTATCACGAGAATCTAAATGTACTACTTTCCTAAAATTGTAATTTTCAATTCAGGTTCGGTAAGATCTTGATTCTTGCATGAATCAACTTGAAATCCTTGCAACATGATTTGCCAAATTTATTTTGTAAGATATATAATAATCTTAGTAAGATATCGATGTCAGATGATAAGACAAATGAACAACTAATATTTTAAGGTATTATATAACTAATTTACATATTCAATTCTACGACGCTAAAAATTTAATGCACATATTGTACACATATAATTTAAAATTTCTTTGCATTACAAATTTAAAAGATCGTTTCATACACTTGGAATATATTATTTACGTATAAACTGAATTAAATTTTTACAGTATAAAGCTAAATTAAGTGAATCTAAATTATATTAAATTGAAATGAGATAGATATGTATTCTATAATTAGAAAATGAGAAAGTAAAAGGAAAAAGGTATATCTAAAAGATGACCCTATATAAATACTCCATCCGTTCCAATTTAGTTTTTCAGTATTTTATTTTGGTCTGTCTCAACTTCTCTTTTCATCCCTTAAATATAAAATATCTCTCCTATTTTATATACTATCTCTCTTATTTTAGTGACTAATTATCGTATTTTATTAATTCTTTTTACTACGTTATAAATATTTTTTTACTTTATCATCACTTCTCCTATTTTATTTATTTTTATCTTGATATTTATGCCCGATCATGCGAGAAAATGAAACAGAAACGAATATACCACGATATAAAATCAAAGTAGGGCATGACTTTGTAGAAATACATTTAAGGCAATACCAGATCTAAGGAAATAGACAGTCCACTATATCTTTACTTTACTAGAAAAACTTTGTTGCATTGTATACTAATTATGACTATTAATTGAACGATGGTCCGCTTTTCTTCTCCTTCAGATGCTTCCTCTTCTCACGCTGCTTTAAGTAGTCCTCCACAAAATTAACTCAAAAATCTTATCTTGAAAAAATTGAATATGCCAAGAAAGGAAAAGAAGAAAACCGGAAAAGCAAACTCCAACTCAAAACATACAAACAACACAAGATTCGTCAACATCATCAACCAAGCACTCTTTCTTTTTCTCGCTACACCATAATCAATTCAAACTACTCCTTCCCTTTTCGTTTTCATTTATTTTCCTACAAATTCTTGTTGGGTTCAGCTCAGATTCCCTTTACCAAGATTTCTTTTTCTTCATATTGAGCTCAAGACTCCATTTTAAAACCAAATTTCCATTTTCTTGGTTTCCCATTCTGTTGTTTCTTGGAGTTGGAAGTTGGAACCTGGAACCCCCTTTTTTCCGTAATCAGAATGTTTGTTTTTGTGGGTTTTGTCTATGCATGATGTTTTGATTGTTAGGTCCAGTTGGGATAGAGGAAGAAAAGGAAAAGCTCCGATTTGTAAGGTGTATCATCAATGGGCGTAGTAGTTTGGTTCTCTGTCAATAAGCAGTGTTTCATTTACATTCCTTTTGCTATCTCGAATACAGTTCAAGAATTCAAAAGGGTAATGGTGTTTTGATGTTATTGGTATCTGGTTTTGAGGTTTGTTGGTAAATAATGTCAAAAATGGCCAACTTCGCACAGAAAAGTATGCTATGTTTGTTCTTGACTACAGCAGTAGTGTTCGTATTCTCTTGGTTCTTTCTCTTGAGATCTTCTTCTCTTCTTTCATTAGACTTTAGCATATTGCCAAACTCCAAGATTCTGTCAATGGGAGGTGGATATGAGGGTGTTGGTGGAAAATGTGGTGGTGGTGGTTCTAGGCAGATTCTCAAGGTTTTTATGTATGATTTGCCTTCTGTTTTTCATTTTGATCTTTTGAATTGGAAAAATAAGGTCGAGAATAGCGTCTGGCCTGATGTTAGAGTCGAGGTCCCCGAATACCCGGGTGGATTGAATTTGCAGCATAGTATAGAGTATTGGCTCACTTTGGACCTTCTGAGCTCTCAGTATGCTGATGATTTGAAAGGGCGTAGTGCTGTCAGGGTGCGTAACTCTAGTGAAGCTGATGTAGTTTTTGTTCCCTTCTTTTCGTCTATAAGCTATAACCGGTTTACTAAGAAGATGTTGAAGGGGAACAAGAGTATTAATGTTGAGTTGCAAGAGAAGTTGGTTGGTTTCTTGAAAGCTCAAAAGGAGTGGAAGAGGTCAGGTGGGAGGGATCATATTATCCTTGCTCATCACCCGAATAGCCTTTTGGATGCAAGGATGAAGCTATGGCCTGCGGTGTATATTCTTTCGGATTTCGGGAGGTATCCTCCAACCGTTGCTAATGTTGAGAAAGATGTTATTGCGCCTTATAAGCATGTCATTAAGAGTTACAATGACGACACTTCTGACTTTGATAGTCGCCAGACATTGCTATATTTTCAAGGAGCCATATATAGAAAGGATGTAAGTTACCGTTGCAACTCAGAATATACACATGTTAAATTAGCTAACCTGATTCTGAATTTATCGGTCTGTTTATCGATGTTTTAATTGGCATATGTGGTCTTGATGGTTTTGAGAGATCATGTTTTTAAAGTTTGCTACTTATTTTATGTTGAAGAGTAAAAGTGGTGTTGTGCATTCAATTTGGAATGTCTTTATGTTTCATGGGTATGTGAAAGATATGATAGTATAATTGCACTCTGCTGAGAGCCTTCAGTAAGGATCTTGCTTTTCTGTGTATCTAATTTTTAAAATCCGTCTATCCAATGGATATATGAGACGTGTGGTACTATATTTGCACTTTGCTGGCTAGCTTTAGGCAGTGATTGGTTGCTTTGCATTTGGAAACGCGGTCAATGACTTAAGTTTTGCTAAAATGAGCCCGTCCAAATATTTGTGCTGTTCGAAATGCATTTTTACGATTTTTTACATTGATTGGTACGGGAAAAAACTGTATTTGCAAACTACATTTGAGAATCACAATGCTGAAAATTCTGCATTTCCAAATGTCTAGTCTGAGCTGACATTTCGAAACGTGACTTTTCCTGTATTTCGAATTACAAGCCCGCAACCCGCTGGGCTTCAGAAACTGCATTTGCTGTTAAGTTTTTTTTACCAATCACCTTTAAATTCCCTAAATTCTGCAGTCAACCCATTAAATTCTGTAAAAAAACCCCTTACCAATAGTTTAGCTATGAAGTGAATATTCTGTAGGAGGAATGGAGGATGGAGGATTTCAATTATTGGGAGATTTTATGAGATTTGTTGCTTTATAAGTTCAGGATATTGCACATATGGCAGTTGGCCAGTCATTGTTATATGGATGAAACTTCAGTGCAATTTCCTATGAAGTTCGCAATCGATGTTAAAGCTTTTATGATTGTGCAAGATCAGTCTTTCCTTTTCTGGTTGCATTTATGGCTAGAAACCATATATTGTATCCTTTATCGATTTACACAGTCTTTTGTTTTCTTTTCGGGTCAATGCTACTCCATCTTGTTACTTTCAAAATCAACCAGTTAAGTCTATAGTTGTTCAATGTTACCATGCATGTTAACTGGTCTTACTATATTGAAGCTAGTGGTTCAAATCTGGCAAGTCTTTAATTATTATCAAGAAACAGGGAGGTTCTTTTTTCACATAACAGGATAAATTCGAAATTGCTTGTTAACAGTTGCGGTCCAAATATCTTACGTACTGCATGGTGAATTTTCCACTCGAATGCACATAGATGAATCACATAAATCTCTCTGGTGACTCCCTGCATAATGTATATGCTATATGATCTGTGATTGTCTTTCCATGCACTTCACACCAAGCATATCCTTCTTCCTTGTGCTTTGCATGATATCTGAGACTTTTTTTTGTCTTCCAGGGTGGAATCATTCGGCAGGAATTATATTACATGCTGAAAGATGAAAAAGACGTGCACTTTGCATTCGGAAGTGTCCAAAAGGATGGTGTCAGCAAAGCATCTCAAGGAATGCACTCGTCAAAATTTTGCCTCAACATAGCTGGCGATACCCCTTCGTCCAACCGTCTCTTTGATGCCATAGCAAGCCACTGTGTACCTGTGATCATCAGTGATGAAATCGAGCTTCCATACGAAGATGTTCTTGACTATTCTGAATTCTGCATCTTTATACGCACATCAGATGCTATCAAGAAAAACTTTGTCCTAAACCTTGTCAGGAACGTTAGTAAAGAAGAGTGGACCAGGATGTGGAAAAGGCTAAAAGAAGTCGAACAGTTTTATGAGTTTCAGTATCCATCACAGGAGAATGACGCAGTTCAGATGATATGGCAGGCAATTTCACGGAAGGTTCCATCTATTAAGCGGAGAATACATACTGAAAGACGATATTCTCGGACTGGTGGGCCAGGTGATGTAGGGGTTCACTCAGTTTCCGTACCGAGAAGTTTTCGTGGATAGTTCTGCAGACTCAAACTTGTGTGAGAAAACTTCTCTTTGATTCAGAGATTGGCTACACTGCATCGCTCATTGCCTGTTCTTGACAAAAGCATGGGAATGCAGGAGAATGAGATAGATACGCCTTGCAGACATTTTTTGCAGTAAGGTTACGGCTAGTCAATTTGTTCATTCATTCAGCTGTTAGCGTTGATGCTTGATTTCGACTTCAAGCTCGATTTTGTCATCTTTGAAAGGTTTAGTGTTGTCTAGGTATATTTGTACTGAATTTCACAAGAAACCTGCTAACCAAATCTTTTGGGTCTTTCCACAGTAAGTATTCTCTTGCATGGTGATTCTGAAACAGCAGATTCGTACATTATGCCATTACTAGCCTGCTTCCTGTAATAATATTTCACTTCTACATATACATCCTCATCAATTTGAAGTAATTAATATACAGGAATCCATGTATTATATGAGAGATGAACTCAAGAAATAAGGCATGAGAAAGAGTACTATAAACAATACTTTAATTAGAACTTGAAAGAGTTACATCTGAGAAATGTTCACTGAGATAAACCTAAGCCTAAAACCTAAAAATGAACCTGAATATAAACATTGAAACTAACTATAGCCTAAACTCAACGAATCAAAGATCTAGCAAACTGCCTCAACCAAAAGCTTCTTCTCAATTCCAGCACCACACTGTGTAGCTCCAAGAACACTTTCGGAAGCTTCAATGGAGCAAGAATTCTTTCCAACACATTCCTGCAAAATTAAAGCAATGCCAACATTGTAAAAACTCTGTGAACATTCCAAATTGAATGAACATAGCAACAATAAGCAATAAAATGAAGTGAATGATAATGCATACCTTCTGGATGATTGAGAGAGCATCACTGGACTCGCAACTGCCCTTCTCGAAGTCACCACAGACTCCACCAACTTCGCCGAAACTGGCGAATTTGATGCCTGAAATGGGACGACCCTCACAGGACAAGTTCATGGTCTTGTTTTCGTAAGCACTGCCACAAGCTGTGCCAACTCTAACAGTCTGGAAGTTAACAAGGGAAGGGTTTCCTCCAAACTCTTCAAAGAGGACCAACACATTGTCATCATCTTTCATAAATTCACGAGGCACATGGTAATATCTTTGGGTGGAGCTACCACAGTTCTTAGCACACTTGTCAGGGCCATATGTACCACGATAGTCACATGCCTCAAGGGCGCAACCCTCATCAGCAATGGAACTTGGCCAGTATCGGCCAATGTTGTTGCCATTGATCCATGCATAACCTTTGCTCAAACCTTGGGTATCTAGTACCACGGGAGCTTCACCAATCGGAGCTTTGAATGTGGTCTACAGATACAGAAAGAAAACAAGGTTAGAAAGCAGGGCAAAGACTTCTATAGACGAGATTAATCTGGATGGCATGAAACGAGAGATACCTTATACCAGGTGAACATCTTGTTAACTGGAAGATCCTCAACCTGCCATTTAGCAGTAGATCCTAGCTGACTAGAAGAGTTCCATAACTGATTGTCCATCCCTTCAATACCAACTTGATATGACCATTTGTGTCCGGACAAGTCTTTGGTGATAGTCTCATCATCTTTCCTTGACACTATAGCGACTGGTCCAGGCAACCCAGTTGCAACTCTCTCCAAAAAGGCACCATAGTTCTGTACAAAACACAAAATTTAAGTCTAAATTTTCAGGAAAGAAGATGGAATGAGTATTAATACGCATGAAGAAGGAAGCAAACAAAGTATATACCGATAGACCAATGGTGGAACTGAGAATTGAGATCTGATTCTTGCCAGGGTTCAACTTAACATCCTTCTCGAAAACGTAGGGGTTAAATCCATGAGGAGTCCATTGAGAACCTACAGATTGGCATTGTTAATATTTTCTGGGATATGAAAATTAAGTCCATAAGATCATGTGGTTCTTAACAAGAAAAGCAGTTAAAAGGATATGAACTATTACCAACATGAGCACCATTGACGAATGCGTGCATGACGTGTCCTGTACCATTCACCCTAAGGGTCATGTTGGTGCTCCAGATTGGATCATTTTGGTCCAGATTCACACTATACAGAGGAACGAAACAGATTCATCAAGATGAAAATAATACTAGCTATCAAAGAAAATTAAGAATGAAGTCATTTGCATACCTTGTCATGTACCACATGTAGTCACTAACATCATTCATGACCTTCTGATCAAGAAGTTGACCAACAGACAGTTGACCTTTTCCTTGTACTGTGAACTTGTCCACAACTTCAGGCCTCCATGACCACTTGAGTGAAGCAGATTCGTCTTCAGCAGTATTCGGAGCCTTTACCATGACAGAAGTCTGAGTGTTGACCTTGGCAGTGTTGTACACTACATCCTTGCAATCAGGTGCAATACTAACAGACCAGGCTGGAACAGTGTAGTTAACTCCACCATATGCTATCACAGCGTCGGTCGAAGAATTTGCATTTGCAAAGAAACAGCTTGATGTGCCATCATCCAGGGTATAGACTGATGTCTGGAAAGAACATCAGCAAAGGACATTAGTAACTTCAATAAAAAGTGATTCTTGACAGTAACTAGTTATGAACTTGTTGCAAAGTGCACTTACAGAAACAGAGTTTCCGAAATCAGTAAATGAAACATTTCCATGGGTAAGAACTTTTTCAAGTGAATGAAGAACATCATGAAGCTCTTTCAAATGGCCATACTTAGGTTGATTGAAACCACCTTCAATTACAAGCACAATTAATCAATAAAACCATATACAAGAATATGACAAGGTAATAACTAAAGATGTCTATGAAAGACGACGGAAAAATGCACGTTTAGTTACCATATTCATTCAATGGGGCATCGTAATCATAAGTGGTAGTGATGGAAGGACCACCAGCAGTCCTGCCGAAATTTGTTCCACCATGGTACTGAATGGTCACAAAGGAAAATGTTATTAGAAATAGCAAAAATAACATAAAGTACATAATGATCAAATGTGAATTTAAAGTGAAGTACAAACCATATAGTAGTTCTGGAAAGTGCCAGAAAATTGGAAAAACCGAGCAACAGCGAATGCAATATCTTCAGCAGTCCTGATAGGGTCTTTGCCACCCCAGTTCTTGAACCTAGACAATATACGAAAATTAGCATCCACAGTTCATAAATAAATCAAAAAAGTTCTTAAGAGTTCACTTAATTACCAGCCAGTCCAGTTCTCAGTCCACATCTTGGGACTAGTTGCGTTGTTTGGTGTGAAATCATCACAGTAGAACCCATTGCAAGTGTTAATCTGGAACATTAACGTAATGTTAGTAAATACGCCACACCTGGCTAGATTTGAATATGTACTGTAAGGCCGTATATACTTACCATTGGCTGAGGTGCATTCTTTTGTTGGCACATGATCCATGGAACTCCAACATTGAGAGACTCAGCAAAGTTAGCTGCCCAATCAATATATGATTTTCCGGCATCTCCATATTGATCCATAATGTTACCGTATTCGTTCTCAATCTGTGTCAGGATAATAGGACCTCCTTGAGATGCTAGCAGCTTCTCCTTTTTGACCATATCCACAATCAAAGTGGTAAAATTTGCCATCTCATCCTTGAAAACTTGGTTGTCGGTACGGAATTCACAACCAGGCAAGTTCTTTAACCAACCTGGAAATCCTCTGTTCACAATAAAAAAACATACGTTAAATTTGTTGCATAATTAATGATAAATAAGCATGGAAATTAAATCAAATCAAATCAAATAAAAAGATGAGAAATGTATTTACCCGAAATTCCATTCGCCACAAATATATGGACCAATTCTCAGAACAGAGTAAAGTCCTGCATCCTGAATGGTTTTCAGGAATCTGATGAAATCCAAATTACCAGAAAAATCGTATTGGCGACGAACAGGTTCATGGGTGTTCCAGAATATGTAGGTCTCAATGGCATCTAGTCCACCTTCCTTGGCCTTCTGGATCAAATCAGTCCACATCTAGTCGATCATCATAAAACATACAAACGTTAGATCATTAAGTTACTACGACGACAACTAACTACCACATTATGAATCAACATGAGTTTTCTTTAGCTTAACTATGTTTAAGTACGTACCTCAGGCTGGCTACGGGGATAATGGATTGATCCAGATATGAGGACGCGGCGTTGGCCATCGATGGTAATTGCTCTACCATCATGAGAAACGTGGACGGCTAAGGCAGATGTAACAAACAAGAGGAGTAAAAACGAGAGAGGGAGTGAAATTCTCATTTTGAGAATGTGTAGAAAGTATGATACTCGAGGCTGGTGAATGAAATGAAATCAAGTTCCAGTTTGGCTAGCTTTTATAATAGTAGGGAACTAATGGATAACTATTCAGTAGGATCGTAGATTCATAATTATCCATGTCATTAGTTATCCAAAAAAGATGCAGATTATGTAATCTGAATCATGTTTTGGATAGATAAACTTGATAATCCACGAAATTGTAGGTGTTTGTCATGGATTAGAACGATTAGTGTGCTAATACAGTACGCTCCTATATCCTATAATATTAGACTGATTACGGTAGACTGAATGTAATTAGAGACCTACTACTAGTTACAACTTTGAAGAGACCAACACATCAAAACTACTTGACTTGAAGGTCCCAGGTCCTAGCTAGCTAGCTTCTGGGTATGGGCATGCACGATAAGCTAAAAGGCTTGTGTGATTGATCCACCAGTTGAATTGCATTTTTGGTCCCAAGAGACCATAGTCCAACACGACTTTGACCTCTCATCATACGTTCTCGTTTCCACGTCATTATTCGAACTACAAATCACGCCACACCCGATCGATGTCAAATTATGCAAAATTAAGTTTTATACGTACACAACTCTAAGCTTCATTTAGATGGTCTTGCTTCATTCCGATGTCTCATTATTTGTATTCAAGTAAATTAGATTTTAGTGGTCAAATATCACATCCTTTTTTAATGGAGGAGTATGCAATCACGAATCAACATTGAATTTTTAGAATTTCTTAGAACTGCATTTAGTTGTATAAATTGTAGGATGGATTTCAATTAAGCAATTCATTAGGTAAAATGGGAGTAATCTATATGTCTGATAACATGTGTATGGTGGAATATCACTCCAGTTTAGGGGTGTTAAACGACCTATCGTGGACCTTATCGAACGCATGATTGTTTTATAGAAGTTGAGTCGATCTCGAACACGATCTTTATCGAATTTTAAAATTACGTGTTTGTTACTCACGAGTTTTTATCAAGCGGGTAAATTAATTTAATAAATATATAAAATAATATATGTAGCTTAAAAATAAAATTTAATAATTCATTAAATCATTGTGTATTTTGTTTATCTAACCCTATACCTTATGTGTTACATTTGTTTACTTAAATTCACTCAACACACACTGAAAGATCAAATTATAACTCTAATTTATACATGTAGATAAATATATTTAAATATATGTTAAATTAATTATTGATCACGAGAAACGATCATTTTGCCATGGTGATCGATTCAAACTCAACAGTCACATAAGGAGCAAGTTCGTGTTGATCAATTTCGATCTGGACATTGACTGATCTTTTTAGTGAACGGCCCCCCTACTCAAGATACAACTCCACCAGGCCAATACCCAAAGTTAAAAACTTTACGGGTCAAATTGCATACATTTAAAATTAGGTACCACTTAGGAAAGAAGAAAAATTCAAAATTAGGGTGGAACAATTTACCCAAAAGTATGTGGTACACCAGATCAGCATCAAGAACAACAGGTGTTTCATGAATCTGCTCTCGAGTAAAGTATTTTCCCAGTTAAAATCAATTCTAATATGCAAGACAATTTTGATGTATATTCTTGTCCGAATCTAGATCAAAACAGGTGAGTTCTTTTCCATGTTGACATTTGCTACTTGCTGTGAATTTTCAGATTTATTGGGTTTTTGCTCTTAATTTTATTGTAACTTGCTGTGAATTTTGCTACACATTGATTGCTCAAAGAATTAATTTTGATTCTTATTTGTGCTAATGGCCTATTTGCTTTTGCAAGTGATGATTTGTTTCACATTTGACTTTCATATTGTGAAACTAAACAAATTATCCTTAAATGTGTAGGTTGCAATCTTGAAGAGGCATGAATTTCTGAAGTTTATGATGCCATTCAGCTGTAACAATTGATTGGACACAAGAAAGCTAGTCTTCACTCTTAATACAATAATGTGGAATTTTTCGCAAGGGGAAGACGCTGAGCAACAATTGCTTGAAGGGTCTGATGGTTTCTGTTCTCTCACTGCTACACAGAGGGTTTATGCATTTGCTGCTTGTTTACTTGGTGGGTTTCTTTTTATGCTCTTGTCACTCATTGTGTTTGCTAATCCCATCAAATTTGCCTTGTTGTTTACTCTCGGAAACTTGTTTTCGGTTGGAAGCACGGCTTTCCTCATTGGACATGAGCAACAGTTGAGAATGATGCTTGATCCTGTCAGGGTTTATGCTACGGCAATCTATGCTGGCTGTGTTGTTTTGGCTCTTGTTTGTGCGCTTTTGATCCACAGCAAGATTCTCACACTTATTGCCATTGTATGTGAGATCTTTGCTCTTATTTGGTACAGTTTGAGTTATATTCCTTTTGCTCGTAGGATGGTTTCTGAGGTCACTATACGTCTCTTTGACACTGAAATCTAGATGACTTTTGAGCACTTGTTCTTTAGTTATTCCTATAAACAAGTATGAAGGGGTGATGATGGTTTGTTTTTCAACATTCCGCATTATCTTTTGTTACTGGTACGTGAAGAATTTGTATGTACTGGGTTTCATAGGTAGAGTTGGATTTTGCTATGACTTTTGATGATTGATTGTTTTGTATGAGTGAGTTTCATTTGCGGCGTGTTCAAAAGGAAAAAAAGTGGTCATCATACTTGTAATAACATTGTTTACTTTACACCCTGATTTACCTTTATTGCGTGTTACTCTCTGATCTTTTAAATTGTTATATTCATTAATATTATAGACTCATTAATCATAGTTGCTACTTGCTACTGTTGTTAAATCTGGAGAAGTCCTTGTTGTAGATATTGTCGTTTAGGGAAATATTATTCTGTTGTATTGCAATGAGCATATTAGTACTTTCACTGCAGAAATGTGGTTTATTTTTCTTGCCTTGTCTATAGTTCTTTGTATACATAAATGGGAAAGACCACATTGCTAAGAGCTTGGGTAGCGGAGAGTGTGTGTATTGTAGTGTACGCAAGCAACTGGTTTGTTTTAAAACTCTATGTTATTCGGAGCTAAATAACACAAATTGTTGTGTTTGCTAACGTTTGCATAAGCTCATTCTGGAATCTGGATCCCTCTTTCTACCTGCTATAATCTAAGAACTCTCCCTTTTACTGCTGTTATGGATGGTGAAAACTTCTAATATCACTCTTCCTGTCTTCTTGAAATCGGAAGAAATGGTGATGTCATGTGCATGCCATTTTGTATCAAGTTTTCCATATTCTGAAATGGTTGGGACCTCCATAGTGAACACTAGGACAAAGTTCCATATGTTAGCAGGCTCATGTGATGGTCTTCTCTGTTTGGTTATGGTTCCACACATCCACTTGCTCCATTTTAGGCTCCAGGCTAACAGTTGGAATTTTGGAGAATAAAAGTGTATGGAATCGTGTAGTCTTGGACTAGAGATTTCATGCTGGGGAGTTCACGTAGGTTCTTCGTCCGCTTATTCTTGCTAGCAGAGACCTTTTGCTTTCGTATCCGTATTTCAAGGTCTAATCTGGTTCAAACTGGAGTGGAGGAGAATTTGTTAAAGATGAACAATGTTGGACCATCACATTCCTGCTTGTCTCACTTACTCACTAAGATACTATATCCATTGTTGACTTGATCTTTATGCTGGTCCATTAGAGATTTTTATGTTTCTTCAAAGCATATAATTGTTGTGGATTTGAATGACTTTCCTGATCATGATTCATGAATGATACACTGCGCTGTACAGAATTGGGCCATATAATGTGGTTTTGAATGGTTATAACATTGGAAATGGGAATTGGAAAAGACAGCATTGGAGATCTATGAAAGTTGGGAATGTTTGTATATATTTGAAGTTTATTGACTGTAAAAAGTTATGACATGTTCGAGGCCGAAGTTACTTAATTGACTGGTGTCTAAATTTAAAACATCTCAAATGGAACCAGAAAAATTACTTTATAAATGTTATTATCAATTCATTCAATATTTGGAACCTATGTTTAATTCCTTGAAATATGAAAATTTTGAAGATATAAGCATAAACATAAAACATTAGTTGAAGAAGGATATAAGCAATTTTTTCTCCTACATAAATGTATTAAATGTATTGAAATGAAGTATAGTATAAAATATAATTAATTAAAGCTGAACTGAATTGAATGGCTTTTTAATCGGAAAGAATAGAGTTATAGTTGAGATGAATGAGTTTTTTAATTGGAAAGAATGGTGGTATAGTTGAGATGGACCTTTCGTACATAACCATAATGTGAGCCAGAGCCTCATTCAAAAGTTATTGTTGTACAATACGTTGTTAGAATTCGAACTGGTACTAGTGGTAAAAAAAAGAAACAGACACTGGAGTATACTTTATTTACTTTTAATTTTTTACCCCATGATAACAGCAATAAGTCTTCACATGGTCCAGTTTTACCCGATCAAAGGTTCAAGCGGCTATATAATGCAGCATCAACCTCTCTAGAACCAAAAAAATTTGAACCTCTCAAGAACAAAAAGATAATACTCCAATTAAAAGTAAAGGTTGATTTGAACAAGTTGGAAAAATGTTGGAGCTGAGTGAGTTTATATTTTGTTATCGATCAATTCATCACTCGGCTAGCTTAATTTACTAGTAGAATAGGAGGTAATTACTTACTCTTAATTATTGCTCCATTCTTTCATTCTATCTTTAGAGTTATACTATGTAATTTCAACAACTCTTTTAGTTTATAATTAATTGTTGTTTGTGGACAAATGATTGTGTTTCACCTCTTCAAATTGTTTCTTCTTTGTAGATGTCGGCAAAAACAATCCGTAGATGTCGGCAAAAACAGTCCGCGAAGAACTTTTGGGACGTTGAAGGAGCAAATTTTAGGGACGGATGCATCCTTGCCTACGGCCCTGAAAAGTAATTTTCATATGTATGTAATGTATGTCTATATAGGATTGAGCATAAATGGACCGAACTCGAATTTTAACCGGGTTAGTATCTGAATCAGCAGGGCCTGGACTGGATCGTATTAGGCTGTCCGGCCCGGGTCTTTATATGAAACAGAACAGGCATACATCCCATTAAAGTGACCCAATACAGGGAGGAACTTATCCTCGAAGACGGAGAAGACGTGGCAGATATTCGTCGAAGACCGAAGAAGGGAGGGGTAGATATTCCAACTTGCAGTTATCCAAAGAGGCCAGCGGACTAGGGAGTTAAAAATAAATTGTTGATAAAGTAAGCTCAAGTAATCGGAGAACATTAAAAGTTACAATATTCATCCTAACTAGAAGCCTGAAACATCATCAGTAGAATACCAAGAAAGAAAGAAAATTGATATTGATAACTTATTCAATTGTATCAAATGTAAATCTAGCTAGTCTATGGAATATCGTTTTGTAATTTTGCCCATGGAATTGTAAGTATTTTGATCGCGAAGAAATAACACAATCTAGCTTCGGTGGTTTTGAATGTGAAATGAAACAATAGTTGTGATATAAACCTCTCATGACAATCTTTCGTTGCATTCAATTTGATTACTTGCTTAATCTTATTTTATGAGCTGAAAATCGAGGCATGTTTTGTTCTTTTAAACAAGGACGACTGTGAGATCTCAAAATGATACTCCCATTTCATTAAGAAATAAGAACGTCATAAGCTTTTCTGTTTACAAATAGTAACATCATCTGCAAATAGCAAATATCATACTGGGAACATAGAAAATAAAATTGATTTAACTGTACAAATTTTACTGGTGAAAAATTGCATAAACATCAAGTGAAAGATAGGGGATATGATGTGGATATAAAAGTGCACAGGTTTTACACTGCAGTTTGTACAACTTCGAATTCTCATGTGCATTGTACATAAAACGTTACACATGATTAATAATAATATCATCACATGCACCAACGATAATAAATAATGTTGCACAACTTAGTTGGTAAAACGCTTCATCTCTAACTAATAGATTGGGAATTCGAGTAACCATGTAGCCGTTTAAAACAGAATTATACTAACGATAATAGTAATACTACAATCTAAATCATTGAATTAATAAAAAATTTAATCTCAACCCTTCATCCTTTTTAGTTTCATATGGCATCAGACTATCACATAATAACATAGTGTGACGTCACATAATAATTAAAAATATTATAACAACAAATAACTTAACACCCCATATCTTTTACACTTAATAATAAAATATACCTAAAACAATGTTAAATCAACTTTACATTATTCAAAATTCACAAAAACACCCAACAATTTAATTTTATAAGAAAATTAAACAATAAAGAAGCCTGGAGTTCCGGTCAACTCGGGCGACACATCACTGGAGCTTATATAATTGAGTCTAGCTCGAAAGAGATTTCACCATGAAAGCTCTTTGCAAGATCTATCGAGCTGAAGCTCGACTGGTTGGAAGCTTAGGGTTTGGACTATTGAAAATATTGGTGAAGCAACTGAAGATCTTGAACGCAGAAGATCTAAAATTGATACAATTCAGATTTAATTGATTAACCAAATATATGAATACGATGTATTTGACTTAAAATCTCAATTATAATTTTATGTCAAAAAGACTATATTAAAATGATACTCTTGATTGTAGAAGAGCTAGATTTTACTAAAGAGTATATAACTACTCAGTCCGTGACATAGAATTTAATGTATTATATCTGTAGTTTTAAAAGGAATAATAAAATATAAAATTTTAGTAAAGTGGAGGCAGTGTTGCAGTGATATGGAGCTGGAGTGGGAAGAAGTAAGTGTATTGTTCGATCCTTGTGAGAGACATGAGACACTTTAGGAGTAAAGTGGTGTTGAAATATCTTTAGTTTAAAAATAAAAATTGTAGTAAAGAGGTATAATTTTAGTGGAAAATGTTAAAATGTGCAACAGTATTCTAAAAATGTGCGAAGATCTTTTATTATTTAAAGGTGAAGCCATTTTATTTTTATTTCAAGTATAATTAATGTTTCGTGAAATAATTAGTGATAAATATATAAAATTTTATAGATGATGTGATTTTCAAGAATCTGTCTCTTACAACTTTAGAGAATGGACTAATTCAATTACACATGACTGGTTAATTTAACTTTTTGAATAAAATGAACATTATATACTTAATTAATTATAAATAATTTTATATACATACATATATATA